>JAHBCN010012531.1:0-26330 GCA_019359885.1 Listronotus oregonensis
TGTCTGTTAAAGTTAAATTTTAGTATAAAAATTATAGTCTTTTTATATTCGTTAATGTAAGTTAACCTCCTTTAAATTGTATAGCTTAATAAAATAATTTATTTTTAATTTTGGACCCCAAGAAAAAATCTAATAAAACTAAGTATTGGTAGAGGGAGAAATACGCTGAAATTTTTCGCGTAATATGCACACTGTGTGTTTCAGGCTGTAACTTGTAGATCCGCTACAGCAATATAATATATAATATATTTACTATATAATTTTGTTACATTTAAAAAAAATCAACTTAAGTAAAGGCATCACTTTACTTAGCGTATTCTCTACAATGGAGATAATGCAGAATTCAAATTGAATCTGACGAAATCTCCATACAATAACAAGAGTCTGCTTCGTTAACTAGTTATACCGTGCACATAAGTCGTGCAATATAAATCGACATCGAGAATTTGAATATAGTTATCTTCTATCTTTTAGTATCATTGTTGTCACATAAATAAACCGAATCAAATACACTTTCAAAGTTAGAGAAAATTTCTACATATACTTTGTTTGTGTTATTATTTCTTTTTTTTAAAAGCATATGAAAAGTCGACAAAAAAAATAATGAAAATCCATTTTTAAGCCAATATAAGTTAATTAATGAAAAAAAGAAGGTTTCTCTTAGTTGGATTTATTGGTATACTATATAACAAGAAAACCCTTAAAGTTACACAATATACAGGGTGTCCCAGAATATGTGGGCAATCTCTTGGAATCTAATAAAAAACCTAAAAATATTATGACAAGTTCCCATAAACTTTTTTCCTATGAGCCTTCCCTACGGAGATACAGGTACATAACGGAGGCCCCTGAAAATCGTTTTGGTTTAAATAACTTTTAAAATACTATGCGTAATTTAATATTTTTTTAATATGATGGTTACTAGATAAGTCTTTTTAAAATGAACCCATTAAACCATATTTGGCTTTTTTAGTTTGCCAGGGACGGACTAGCTCTGACACAAGAGCACTTTTTTTAAAACCCTGTATAAGGCTCAACAATATTATTTTTAGATAGCTTTAACCTTAAACTAAAAAAAGGTACTCTTGATTGACATCGATAAAATCAACTGTTTACGAGAAATAAAATATCATGGTTGGTAATTTTTACATTATACAGGGTGTTTTCTAATTGTACGTTTATATTAGGGAAATCAATTTTTGGGTCCATTTTAAGAAAAAAACTTCATATGAACGTATGTCCTAAACGTCTTAACTTTTGAGATACAGGGTGGTAAAATTTTCAAAAATAAATAATTTATTATTAAAATCTCTAATACCACTTTAGATATTTTAATGATATTTGGCATAAATGTACTATGTATTAAGAAGCACTTTTTAGTATACCACATTTTTTTTATTTGTCAAAATAGGCAGGTCAAATTCTGTACAAACGCCACTGGTGGAAATAAAATAAAATGTGGTACACTCGAAAAGGCTTCTTGATACATAGTACCTATATGCCAAATTTCATTAAAATATCTTAAGTGGTATTACAGATTTTAATAATAAATTATTTATTTCTGAAAATTTTACCACGCTGTATCTCAAAAGTTAAGACGTTTAGGACATACGTTCATATGAAGTTTTCTTCTTAAAATGGACCCAACAATTGATTCTTTTAATATTAACGTACAATTAGAAAACCCCTGTATAATGTAAAAAAAATTACCAACCATGATATTTTATTTCTCGTAAACAGTTAATTTTATCGATGTCAATCAAGAGTACCTTTTTTTAGTTTAAGGTTAAAGCTATCTAAAAATAATATTGTTGAGCCTTATACAGGGTGTTAAAAAAAGTGCTCTTATTGTGTCAGAGCTAGTCCGTCCCTGGCAAACTAAATAAGTCAAATATGATTTAATGGGTTTATTTTAAGAAGACTTATCTAGTAACTATCATATTAAAAATATATAAAATTACGCCTAGTATTTTAAAAGTTATTTATAAAAAAACGATTTCCTGAGTCGTCCGTTATATACCTGTATCTCCGTAGGAAAGGGTCGTAGAAAAAAGTTTATGGGAACTTGTCATAATATTTTTAGGTTTTCTATTACATTCCGAGAGATTGCCCACATATTCTGGGACACCCTGTATATGTCGCACTCATATGGCGTAATTGTCCATTTAATGAACTGAATGTCCAGTTTCTGAAGTGGAACCAGATAGTGTAATAATATTTTATTTCACCATCTGGACAATATTTTTGTCCAGTACATAAAATGGATATACCATTTTCTCACTTGGTAAAACAAGACGGTATTACAGAATTTGAACACAAAAATCATCCAGTTCCTGTACTGTATACTTGGCATTTATCTATTTACTGTAATACAATGCAATGACCCAACATTTTTGGTTAGTTGTGGTAAGTTGTGGTTAGTTTTTCCGTGTAATTTTGATCAAGAAGCGTATAAAAATTATCTTTGATATTAAACATATTTGCTTTAGTAGTTCAATATACTGTTCATGTCATTCAAAAGACCGACGACTGATTGTTTCACTAACAGCCGAGTGATGAACGGCTTGTTAAAGTTAGCAATGGACCTAGCAATTGTTAAAAGTTAACAACGGTTTAGAATGTTTAACAAAACGTCATTGTCAGTGTTATTCAATGATTTTAGTAGGCAACTTGTCAAAATATGACATTTTGTTAAACATTCTAAACCGTTGTTAACTTTTAACAATTGCTAAGTCCATTGCTAAATTTAACAACGCGATCATCACTCGGCCGTAAGTGTACAAATGCCAAATATACCGTACAGGAACTGAATGATTTTTGTGTCCAGATGGTGTAATATAGTCTTGTTTCTCTAAGTGGACAAATTACATATCCATTTCATGAACTGGTCATAAAAATTGTCCAGATAGTGAAATAAAATATTATTACACTATCTGATTCCACTTAACGAACTGGACATCTAGTTCACGAAATAGACAAGTACGCCAAGTGGGTGCGACATATATACTAACATAAAAACGGGGGCCAAGCGTAAATGAGAATGATGCTGAGGTTCCAGTTTTACCGCGAATGTTCTACCCGCCCTGGCGTCGCGTAATTCCTGTCGAACTATTAATTATTATTTTTAATTTTGGTAAATATTTACTGGATCAGTAATTAATGTGTTTACCAGCCATTGACAAATAACCTTTACAATTCAGGAAATACAAAAACATCCGAGAGATTTACTGGCTTTATAAAAAAAGCCAGTACTTTTGTGATATATTTGCGAATAGCTATAACTTTTTCCAATGACTCCAACATCATAGAGGCTTAGATGTTCATTCTCAAATTAATAGAATAATAAACTTCACAATTTTGGAAATACAAAAACATCTTGGATATTTACTGGCTTTAAAGAAACAAACAAATACTTTTTATGATATATTTGTCAATAGCTACCACTTTTTCAAGTAACTCCAAAATCATAAATGCGTTTCTTAATAGACAATCAGGTATTTTAATTAAGTATTTACTAAATTTATGTTGTACTTACTTTTCCAGAAAATGGCAATCCTGGTTTATACCTCCTCCGCATCTCACTTCCAAATTTAAGCTCTACATAATGTTCTTCAGCAACAGAAACATCTGGTGGCCCGGCACCAACACCAGGTGCTACCTCAAATGAGGCGAAAAATTCCGATTGTTCTACCTCGACGTTGACCAGCCATCGTCCAGTTAGTGCGTAGGGGCTAAGAGGTAGAGTGAATGCTTTGACTCCTGAAAATAAATGTTTTATTAATAAAGAAGACAGGCGACTCCACAAGTTTCTCTTGACACGTAAAAGTTAGCGCAGTACGTGTCACGGAATCACTATTGCCGGAAAAGTCGCGATCTAAATATGAGAAAACATACAACCAGTTTTTGACATGGAGTGATGAAAATAAAAATTTTGTGGTTGATTCTTATTTTTATAAAAACTAGTTGTGTTATAGATTCATACCACCACCAGTTGTGTTATGAGCCTTATAACGTACAGTGACGGACATTAAATCTTGGGCAAAAAATTTGTCAAATTTTGACTTTTCTGCCAATTTTTGTAAATCGCTCTGTTTTACCTTGTTTTACTTTTTATTATTATAAATAAAGCAAAAGGTAAAAGAATATATTTATATTTTATAAAAACTAACAAATTAATAAATTAATTAACAATTTAATAAATTCAAACAAACCTAAATATCCTTTCAAACAAATTTAATATTTTATTGAGGCCCCGTTTTTTTCTAAGACAGAGTTTAGCCTTCCAGGCATCGAATGGACCAAAGCCCGAATGTAGTCCGGACTTCCTCATTACTCAGTCCATGCCAAATTTTCTCCTGAAGTTCGTTTACATTTTGCGGCCTAAACTTATTTTCCCCATTTATTTTTTTAACTAAAGGTGCGTTTCCTATGGGGCGGCTGACGCACGCGGCTGTCGCACAGTGTCTGACGCCTAGTACTGCTCATGTGACAATTCATTTATCCGTTTCTTTTCGAGCGTCAGACGCAAGCGTCAACCGCTGGCGGCTACAGAAGCTGCAGCCCTACCCCTCTCGAGGCGGTCAAGCGTCAGCCGCCGGTTGCCAAAGTCGTGTCTGTACGATGTCGAAAGTTTTATTTTCCGCAGAGGAAGATGAAATATTGGTGAAATGCGTTGAAAAATACCCTTGCCTTTACGACTTAAAACTTTTATCATATAAGGATCAAAGAATAAAAGATTTAGCTTGGTTTTAAATAATGGATGAACTTCATTTTCTTTGCACATGCTTTTCAGTAAAATTTCTTCGGCCTCAATTTCTTCTAATAGTAAATCCAATAAAAATATGTTTTTGTTTTTGCACATTTTTTCAGAAAACTGTACTTTTTTGACAACAGATCACTCGCGTCTACACTTCATAGGAAATGGGTGTACTGGCGTCAGCCGTTTGCGTCAGATGCTGCGCGGCAGCCGCGTGCGCCAGACGCCCCATAGGAAACGTACCCTAATAAGCCCCAAACATTTTCCATAACATTTAAATCCGGACTACGTGCGGGCCACGGTAAAACCCTGATACGCTGCTCTTCCATCCATTCATCGACTTGCCGGGCCGTATGACCGGGACACTTATCTTGCTGAAAGATAAAATTTCTGTCCGGAAATCGATCCAATACAGAAGCATGATATTCTGTAGTAGATCTATATTTACCTCCACATTGAACCGTCCTTCGATAAAATAACATACAGCAAGTCCTTGTGCACTCAGCCACCCCCAAACATTTACCGAAAATCGCCCACTACTTCTGTCCTTTTGGGTATATTTTTCATCAAATCGTGTTTCTTGAGGCCTGTATACCTTAAGTATCCCAATGCAGCAGGACTAAAACACTTTTTCATCGGTGAATATTATATTTTCTCAAAAAATCGGAGGTTCCAAGTAAAATTGTAGAGCAAATCCAATGCGTTATTCTTTATATGCATTTGTTAAAAACGGTTTTAAGGCTGCCGGGTGGCAGCGCAATTCAGATATTTGCCTTATTCATTTCCGTGCCGTTCTAACCGATGCTGGAAAATAGCTTTTTGTTTTTGCTGTAACTACAGATTTAAATGGTTGGTTTCTTGAAACATTAACTTAATTATTATCTTGTTCTTGATTCGATAGTTTGGAGCGACCATTTTCAGCTCTTTTCTCAAAGAAGTGTGTTTCCTGCCATTTTTTTTTTAAACAAAATGAATAGTTCTCTTTGGGATGTTAAGCTCTCCCAGCACATCCCTTTCTGGCCAACCTCTCTACTCTATATAATGAATAATTAATACTTTTTGATCAAAGTTAAGTTTGGCATTTTAAAAAATATTTTTAGACACCGACAACAAACACCTGTTTCTTTATTAGGATTTTCAACAGGTATTTATATTCAGTAGAAGGTGGCATAAGCCTATTTTACGAAAGGGAAAAAGAATTGCCCAAGATTTAATGGCCGTTACTGTACCTCAAATACTAGAAAAATAATTATGTAAAAGCATTATACCCGAACTGTTGTAGATGAAAAAATATTTATTTAGATTTTATTTTTAGTTGAATACCCGGAATAAACAGGGTGTCCAAAAAAATTCTTATCATTTGCTCCATAAATGCGAAAAATAATTTTACCTTCACTGTTGGGTAGGACATGGTAAACAGTATTTTTCAGATAACCTGAAAGCCAAAAGTCTATTGGGTTGAGATCCGGGAACCTAGGATTGACTCTGACATTCGTACTATTTTTTTTTTATCAAGGATAACTAGATTTAAATTACGAGTATAAATTTTTAGTAAAATATTTATAAAATTGCCTGATTTTTAATATTTAAAAGGGCTATAAGGAGACATTTTTTGAAATTTGGACATAAGACCCTGTTTAGCCTTAATTATTAATTGTACAAGACTTTCGCTTATATCGTTTATTAGGTTTATAGAGTTATTCCTTTAATATTATAATAAACACGGCATTAAAATACGATGTAACTACTTGAAAATGGTAAAGTTACATCTGGTAATATGAATTCCATTAAATAACTTATACCATAACTAGAAACCTCGTTATATGAAGGTATTTCGTTGCGATATTTATAAGTTACAACTTTTTTATTAGCGGGTATAAACATAAAAGAACAACGTTATATGAACCGCGACGGTGAATTTTAATTTTCTCTAGAAATTGGCTTTAATTTTATATCGCGGTAACGAGGTTTTAAAAAGAAAAAGTATTTTTTAATTGGCTTAACACCATACACGGGTAAAGTTATAATTTTTAAACACATTTATTTCGTACAATATTATATTAAAATATAGATAGACATTTTGCTTATAGTCCAAGCGGCGACCGTCGTTGAAAGGGGTAAGCCAGAATAAGTACAAAAATAGGCTTTATAGTCCAGTAACTGAAGACCTGAGAGTACCTTAAGCTGTAAATAAATCTTTACAGTTTTCATTTGTGGCGCAATTCCAAGGTCTTCGCGAATCCTTTCGAGCGAAAAAATGTTTATCACGATTCCAACGTGGGAACCCGATAGAGCTGACCCCCCAAAGTCCCAACAATAAGTTTTCCGGGAATATCTGCCAAAATTTGCAAAGTAGAGAATGTTTGTTTAGACAAAAAATGAAGATCACCTCGAAATCTACAAAAATGTTCCTTACCATTTTTTTCGTAACACCAATATTTTTCGCAAACACGGCCGTCGAAAAATGCATAACATACAGATTTTCTAGAACTCCGGAAACGGCTAAAAATGTAGATGGGCAAAACAATTTTTTATCAAAAACGCAAGAAAGATGGTGAAGGAAATTTTCTGGGATCATTGAACACTTGCTAAGGTCTTATTATAAAAAAGAAATTTTGATAACAAATCATATCTGATAAAATATCAATAAATTAATGAAATACTTTCAAAATATTGTGAAAAAAAAATTGACAGCTTTTTTTAATATTTTAGAAGAATCAGAATAGACCCAAACTTATATGCAATGATAGGTACGGGTTTTTCCATTCCGATGAACTTTTAATGATTAAAAAATGTACAATATTGCCCGAGTAATGGAACAATTTGTCCGCCCGCTTATTGGCAAGGTGCAAAGTATATGGTGGGGACAGCTGAATCGATTGCAGCGCTCGCTGTGGTCAAATTTTTCGATAAATCATGGCTTGATTCAAATGTAAACTATTAGATAAAAATAATAAAAATGGTGCATAATAGTTTTTGTGTACTTAAATGTCAGAATACTGGCAGAAATAGTTACTGCAAATTTTATACATTTCCAACTGCTAGTTGGAAATTAGAAAAAATGTCAAAATGGATAAATGCAGTTAAAAGAAAAAAGTAAGTAGCCGAATGACGTTCGGGTTTCGGGGTTAGGCGAACTTTCAAATTTGACGTAACAAGAAGAAAAACTTATCGTTTCTTGCCGTGTACCGTTTGTTCCTTTCTTTTCCTGAAGTTTTTTAATGATTTGCGAGTTTTAAAAAGAAAATGTTTATTTTTAATGGATTAAGTAGTGTCTGTGTAGTCTCCTGTGATTGTGAATAGAGAAAATGTTAAGTATATTGAAAAAGTCCTAAACTCGTAAGTTTGTCAGGTGATTTTTCACTTATCGGACCAATTGCCGATTTTTATCTAAGGTTAATAAAAAAAACTATTTATCAATTATAAATAAATAATTATTTTTAAAAAACCTGTTTATTATGCTACATTTTTAAATATATTTTTTTATTTTTTATACTGACATTTGTAATTAATGTTATTTAACTGTCATTTGCATTAATTACACCGGATAACCTTATTCCCCAATAATAAGGTCCGAGTTCGATTCTACAAAACTCCAAGAACCTTTTTTATTACACTTTTTATACTTACTTTCTAAGCTTTAAAATTGTTTATTTACCATTAATATTGTTCTTCACTTTTACAGTGCTGAACAGGTTTATATATATTAATTTACGAAAAATAAATAAATATTATAAGTAATCTTACACCTCTCCCATGGATTGAAAGCATGATTTAATGCAGCCGTCAGATGTCGTTTTCATCGCGCACGGTGCCAATAAGTGAATCCATGAAGATAGCGGCATTCTAGCGGTAGAGCGGCAGCTGAAATGAGGAGATTTTTGGGTCCCGTTATCTCGAAAACTATCGATTTTTTGAAAAAAAATTTAAGGACCGTTTTTGTAGATTACAAGGCGATCTTCATTTTTTGTTTAAAGAAAAATTCTTCAATCCGCATATTTTACGAAATATTAGCGGGCAACCTATTTTACGGGCCTTGAGGGACCATTTTCAGCCCTTTCCCACCTTTTAATGTTGATAAAAAAAATTCGCTCGAAAATATAAGACCTAAGAATTGCGCCACAAGACTGTACAGATTTATTTACAGCTTTATCCCTTCATGTACTATTAGTACTTTTTGGATATAAGACAGGTCTAGCGATCTGTAACTTATCCAATTTTTTTTGAATAATTTTGTTTTTCATTTTTTAAATAAATGTGTAAGGCTTATGTATATTAGGTAAAAATTTCAATTGTTAAAAGAAGTTTTAAATAGTAGAATGTAAAAATTTAGGTCTGGCACCCTTATATTTATTGCAATGATATTTTTTTTATATAAGGCATAAAAAAAATTAAACGTCAACATTTTTGGTTTCTATACCATTTTTGAATAGTTAGTCTGCTACATTAATAACAGTTTTTTTATATAAAGGATTTTTCTATTTTTGTTTTAAATTAATGTATAAGACAAAAGTTCAATGTTTTACTAATCAAATGAGTTTTGATCAGTAGAATATAAAAATTTTAGTCTGGCACCTCTATATTTATTGCAATGATTAATTTGTTATATAAAGTATAAAAAAAATTAAACGTCAACATTGTTGGTTTTTATCCCACTTTTGTCTGCCACATTAATAACAATTTTTTTACATAAATTATTTTTTCATTTTTTTGTATAATTGATGTATAAGACATAAGTTCAATGTTTTACTATTCGAATGAGTTTTGATCAGTAGAATATAAAAATTTAAGTGTGGCTCCCCTATTTTTAACACAGAGATCTTTCATAGTAATAAGATTTAAACGTAAGAAGAACTCTTGTTGTGTTCTAGCATCACCATACTGCTCTTACATTATTTTATGTTACTTAAAACAATGATAAAAACAAGGACGGAAGTTCATGTTATTGCCGTAAAAAGCTCTTTGTAGATATGCAACAACGTAAACATATCATATAGTAAAGCTTAAGACTTGAGAGCATGGCAGATATTTTTGCATTTTATAGGTACACGCTACTTTACCTCTGTCATAAGGGCAAAAGCGGAGAAAAATGATAATGCACATTTGCTTACCTTATAGTTTTCCGCGCTACTCTACCTACTTTTTTTTACTTACTGCCCCTAGTCTTTATTTTTATCATTTTCCGGCATATTTCAGTAAAAACCTTTTTAAAACTGGCTTATTAAAAAAAAACTATTTGAAATATTAAGTTTATGTCTTTTTAGCAAGAAGAAACACCAAATTCAAGCAAATATTTTAAAACGATTGTCTATTAGGCATCGGTTCTAGCTTTACATTTTTAATTTAAAAATACTTGTTTAAAACTTCGTGAGTGGATTTATTTTGGCGTAACCTAAATTTTTTTTATATCCGAAAATTCTAAAATATAAAACTTTTTTGGTGTGGCATGGGTCGTCAAATATGTTTTCGGCGTAGGTCGGGGCGAAAGATCCTTGATTTTTATAGGTCAGTTTAACTATAACATTTTACTATTATTTATCTAGGAACTGTGCAAAAATCAGTCGGTTAGTTTTAAATTACACAACATCATGAATTTGACAGGTTGAGTGTGTAGGTCTCGCAAAATAATTCAATATTTTTGTAGGTCAATAAATTTTCTGTTGTTAATTCTGCTTTATAAAATCGTATTAATCAAGTAAAAAAAAAGTTATAGGCGTGTTGTTAAATTCATCGATGAATCGTGCGCACTAATCGCTGTTTCATCAAGCCGTTTTTAAATTAATTGATGGAAAAGCGATAAAGAAAGATGGCCGTTGTTTTAGTAGTATATGGACAAGGATAAAAATAGCGCTAATCTAGTGTGACGTCACGATAGATTTCAGCGCTAAATCATCTGATGAATTTAACAACACGCCTTATTTTTTAAAGTATCTATACAGAGCTTAAGTGGCATGTTTGACGTAGTGCTTTAAAAGGAGATTTCAATTTTATAGACCAAAGCTTGAGCAAAATAAGGACAGACAGAACACGTGCAGCGGCAGATTCCCTTTCTACCGACCCAAGAAAAAGAGGGGAATACCTGGGCCGGACGCGACAGCATAATAAATACCTATGTTTGAAATGATAAAGTATCTTTAACCATTCTAAAATACTATTACTTTTTACAATTTTTTTTTATGAAAAGTTTAATAAAATGTATGATTTTTAAAACATTTCTAAAATTGCTAATAAATATTTTACGACAATATCCTAACGAATTGTAGGCGCCGCGGACCGTCGTTGTATTGAAAGTGGGGTAGGGGAAATTGTTGTCGTTCTCTTTTTAATCTGGGGTCATACCATATATACATTCTACTCTATTACATTAAAATTGGCTCCCAAACCCATGCCTTGTCAATCCAGTTTAATTAGTATATAAATTAGGTCTTTATTGAACGAATATTTTTATGGTCGAGCGAGCTTGCGAGCGAGGCTATAAAATGATGAGTCAATAAAATCTGTTTATGTACGCATGTTATACATAATTCTTTGTATGATAGCAATTGGATTATATGTAAAAAAAATTGAAGAAATAAAAATTTAAGTATACCTGTATAGGGTTTTACCTTAATAGGTGCAGAGGTGCAGTTGCCACAGCAACCTAGTTTTTTTTAAACTGCCATTTTGCGATGTTTTTAAAAAAATTTCTGGTTTTTGCAATAATGACATTTGTACTGATAAAGAATCTACCATTTTTTTTATTTTTTAGATGACCAGAAGAAAGAAAATCGTGGCAAGAGGGGCAGACACTCTCTTTTTCCCCCGTCTACTTCAACTTCGTGTAACTTGGTGAAATGAGTTTTTTGTAAATTCTATTTTGTTAAATTTTACACTATAAATAAATAAATGTTAAAAAAATGGTTAGCCAAAATGTTTTTTTATCGACCGTCAAAAAAACGCCCAAAATTCGTTTTTCTAGACCAAAATACCCCTTTTAAAAAGTTTTTTAAAGTTTAATTTTTTATAAAAAAGATTCTTATATTTAATTAAAATTATTACTTTTTTACGTTAAACAAATTTTCCAAGGTAACTACAATTAATTATTTATGTCGTAAACAAAAAAAAATTATTTTTTAAAATCTGAAAGTAGAGGATTTAAAATAGATAGTTTTTTACTTCTTAAAACTGTTAAAATAGTAAGATTTTCATATAACATCTAATGAAAATAGAAATGAAAAATTTTTATAAAAAAAATTTTTTTACCTAATATTTTCTTTATCAAAATAGTTCTGCCTTGTTTTAAATTAAACTGAATTTACTAAAACTAAAGTTTTGTAGGGCGTTTTACCTTCCACAGTACACGGGGTGGTTAATTACCTAATTTCGCCTCCTTTATGGGCAGAGAACCTATATTAATTATATAGCCGACCGTGGCTAAAGAATCTTGTAAAAGAAAATTAACTTTTAATTAAATTAACATATTACGTGATAAGCTTTGGTAATAGTTTTTAAGGAAAATAATAATTAAACAAAATGTTTTTTTCTGATTATAGTCTAGCCAAAAAGTGTGTTTTTGGCGGAAAATAGTTAGTTAAGGCTTTTAAAAATATGAGCGATAGCTGATTCGAAGCGGAATTAAAATCTGAGAAAGGCGTTTTGTGGATTATTTCTGCCAATAAAAATTGCAATTGTTATTAACAAAACACGAAAAACAAAAAAAACCATTTCAATTTTTGATGATACTGCAAAAACCATACGAGATAGTGGAAATTAAATAGATGATCCTTGAAAAGAAGAAAATTTCCGATAAAAAAGTCCTGACTCCCGGAGTTCTATCTTCATTAGTTATAATTTTAATTTAACGCTGAAAATGGGCCTCCGCGCGACATTTTTGGTTACGCGCTCGGCGTCAAAACCGAGTACGTCACACTAAATATTTTTTTTAGGGTTTTAGATATTAATTGAATTTTCTGCTCCGAATACTTAAAAGAATTAATTTTCGTTAAAAATTTAACTTTAACTTAAACTTAGTTTTTCAACAAGCTAGACAATTGTGAATTAACAAAATTGTTTTGAACTTTCGTCCTCATTGTACATTTAAAAAAGCTCTATTAATTGTCATACAAATTTTTGGCTTCGTAAAGTCCTTCTTATATACATACTTAAGAAGATAACGCCATAAAAGTTTTAAAAAATTTAATCCTTTGTATATAATAATTTTATAACTTTGACAAAAACTGAAGAGTAATATTGTCAAAGTGAGAAAATTATTATAAATAAAGCATTACATGTTTTTTTACTTTCATGGCGTGATCTTGTTAGGTATGTATGGCTTGGTTTTTCCCTATTCCAACTTTTTTGCACTTTTTTTGCATCCTATATTCTTTCAAATAATTTCAGACTTTGTTACTATAAAAGGCAAAAAGAACCTACAAGATTCTCATGTTTAAATTAGGTTTTATTAAAATTTAATTTTAAAAGATATTTTAAATTTTACCTGTAAACGAAACGTGTTAACTGAAAAAATAATAAATATAAGAAAATATTGTTTTTTATTTAAGAAACCTGAAATATATACATTTTTCTTGAAAAATGTAAGTAGCGGTTATAGAATTTCAATTTAAAAATACAAAAGAAATATATTTTGTAAAAAATTGTGATATTTACTTTTACAAATAAAATATACTTAATTATTGCCTAGTTTACTTTTTTAAAATATTTAATTTATTTAATGATCTAATATATCTTATTTTCGTTAAAAAAAAATTAAATTATTTTTTAGGTGTTCCAAACATGGGTATAAAAGAAATATTAAAATGAAAATAATTTTAAGACAATGCATAAGGTCCTAACCCAAGTCGGATTAATTAAATAAAATATAAAAACGAAATAATAAAGCTGAGCTGGCATATTCTCTTTATTTGTAATAAGCATGGTTTATATTTTTTTATAAAGGTCTAATTGGAGTTTTCTTTAAAAATGTATAATAATGAGAATAATATATAATTTGTAATTTAAAAGTAATAAAACTTTTTGCAAAAAAATCATTTAATACAACCAAAAACAAAACCTTACCCAAAAAATTTTTCACTTTAAGATTTTGTTCTTATAGTCAATTAAAATTATTTGTAAAAACTCACCTTCATCTAAAGCAACTTGATCCCAGATGGCTACTTTAGTTCCTTGTGGATCTTTGACACTTACAGTTCCAATAGCACCAGAAGCAATTTGCAAATCATGATCCAAGGCTAGCACCCAGAAGGATACTGTAATAAAAAGGTATGTATTGTTAATGACAACTTAGAGAAAAAGGATTTAAAAAAATATCTTCGGTTTAATAGTGATGTATGTTTAAGATTCTACATAAAATTCTAAGTTAATTTCATGTGATACACTCCTATTTCCAAGATCCAAATTGCAAAAAAATGACAGTTTGTTTGGCTGTAGCATTTAGACCGCGAGCCGATGGAAGAAAAACAGGGCCAATTGTACTTAGTATGACCTTTTAAATAGTAAATATTCACTATGCGCTAATCATTTATTGATAGGTTTTTACAAGATGACTGCGGTTAATGACTAGAATTTTTTTTAACAAATGTCAAGATCTTGGTCCTTAGGAGGATAGACAGACCTACACTTATGCCGATAATATTCCGTCATATTTTTTTCATTAAATTTTATGTGGTTAAGATGACATACTAAATGTAAATTGTTTCATGATGGCTATTTTTTGCACTTTTTGACACTGTTTAGTCAACAAACCGTAGTTTTGCTGTAAAACCCATTAATAAATAATTATAGTGAATATTTACGTTTTAAAAGGGCATACTGGTTACAATTGGTCCCTTTTCTGGTAATTGTTTGTGGAGTGAAGTGGAGTCCACCCTATTTTTGGATGTGATTTCTAATATCTTTTTTTCGTTTTTTCTGTTTTTACGGCGCATTTATGATACAGAATAGATTAATTCTGAAAAATTATATTTAGATTACTTTTTAACCCATAAAAATTAAAAAGAAAGACATTATAAAAAAAATTATTACCATTTAGGCAATTCTAGCTAATTCTGGTTGGTATATTAAAATGATATATGATATATATATATATATATATATATATATATATATATATATATATATATATATATATATATATATATATATATATATATATATATATATATATATATATATATATATATATATATATATATATATATATATATATATATATTTATATATATATTATATTTCATGTTCTTTTCGAAAAAAAAAACAATATATCATGAAGAAGCAAGAAAATAAATATAAAAACCTTAAAGTTTATTCCTTTTTGGCACTTTTATTGACTAAAAATCATACATATTTTAATTTCTCATAGTTAAGCTATTTTTTATTAAAACTGCGCCGGTAAAGAATAACAGAATAAAAAAAGTCCGAATTTCTTGAGCCCAAAGTAGGGTGGTGGGTACCAAATAATTACCCTTTTTTCTTCGATGGGCTGGCGCTCTAATTGATACAGGTCATCTGGAAACAAAAGTGCTTGCCAATAGCTATTTTTTTTATTTTCGACATAAGAATTACATCTTTCAGTTTTACGAAAGATAAAAAAAATACCCTATTTGTTTTTGTGCACTTGCATCACGTGATAAACATGTTTTTGCTATAAACCGTTTAAATAAAATGTATACAACAAGAACCGAAATATTATCTGCTTCTCCTTCAAAATTTTTTTACATAAACAACATGTAAAAACAATAAAAAAAACTTTAATAGCTCTGGCTTTGTAAGGATATTTTAAAAAGTGGCAGTAAAAAAAACTGTAATTAAATTCTTTACAACAGAGGATTGGTAAGACCTTGCAAAAAACCTGCTGTTACGCTTGTTGCCAAGTAACAATACCCAATAAAAAATTCAAAAAACGTAGTTTTTTTCCTTATTTTTTTGAACCCCTTAAATTTCTCTCTCAGTTAGAAAAAAATGCAACATTATTTAAAATGGGCAATTTTTTTAAACTGAATAGAGTTCAGACCATGGGACTTATTTTTTATGACATATCATATTAAATACCTTAAGTTCAAAAATGTTTTTTATGAAAATTGGATCATTTAGGCGCCCCCATCCATTGTTTAAAGTTATCAACATTTTTTGCTTATACACAAAATAAATATCTTCCCAAATTTTTCTTGAAAAATTTTATTTTAAGTATGATTTGAAAGTACTAGGCAACAGCTTTTTTTATATGTTCAAATTGTCATCAATCGATTGGTTGCCAAGATACAAGCTTTCAAGTGGACAGACGTTTACGGCGAATCTATAAACAAGAGCAAAAGATGTTGTTCTGTCTATTTTATAAAAATACTGTGATGGTTGGCAGCGTTATCGTGATAAAATATATATTATTATACTTTAATGTTACTGGCAACAAACAATTGGCTATGTCAAATATTTTAATCATTTTGTTTTTAAATACAGTAATTGGTGTATAAAAAGCTAAGATGATCAATTTTGAGGCTAAATATACAATTTACCTTTCAAGCGACGAATTATCAATAAAAATTTTTAAAAAGTCAGCGATTTTTAACAGATGAGAAAAAAACAACAAATATATCATTCTGATGAATCGATGAGAATTAAAATAAGAAAAAACGAAAGAAAGTCAGAAAAGAAATATAAGTTGTGTTGATAATTGGCCAAGTAAACATTCTGCTGATATGTTGTATGTGTGTGTGTGTTTGTGTTTTATTTCTAAACATTTAAAAAATCCATATCGTCTAATTTGTACTGTAACAGTACAACTAATTATTGTGGATTTTACTTAATTTTTATGGCTAAATAAAAAAAAATTTATTTAAAGATTTGCTTATTTTTTTCCTGACGGATAGTCTCACTTTTCTCCTTTACATAAAAATCAATCACTGCACTTATAAGGGTCACAATTTACTGTTAAATAAATTAAACGTATTTTTGAAGTCACTAGTAATTCTTTCTTTGATTCCTAAATAATTTTTTTATTCTTTGCTTTCATTAGACGATTTTACAGCCGGTGACGTTAGATTATAAAAAAAAAATCAAGCTAAGCTAATCCTTAAAAGCTTTTCGTTGTTTGCTGATAGAAAATAAATATTGAAATTCATTGATCAACTAATGAAGTCGTATTGGCAGAGATAAATGTGTAGGTCGCTATCAATAAGTGTGACGTTTCCCTATTTTATAAAGTCAATGCAGGTTTATATCATTTATTTTGTTTTCCTGAAAGTTATTTTCTCTTGGCAAGAGCACAAGCTCCGTACAGGGTCTTTGATTATATTTACGTGGCATCTGGAGCCTTTATTTTTAAAGATAAAACAAAATGTTTTATATAAAAATTGTATGTTTTTTCCATTTTATCTTTTAAAATAATCAGTTCAAAAATATTTCTTTAAAAAATGAAAAAATATGAGCAGCTTTAACTTTTTTTAACGGAACACCGTATACAGGGTGCCACAGATTCGAGTGCATGCATGGGGATCTCGAAAACCGTAAGAGATACGAAGTCGGTTAAATTATGGCAAAGTTGCGCATTTAGGTGCCTAACAACATGCCGTTTAGAAAATAGATATGTAAAAAACAGAACTACATTTTATGGCCTTTTTGTCTACAGGCGATATCCGAAAATTAAACTGAAATTTGCCGAATTGTTTATTGCATTTTTAAAATAGATTTTTCCCAATTACGTTATTTAATAAATAGATATGGAAAAACAAGAGGCGTTCACTTATTTTTCTAATAATTTAAAATCATGTATTTTCAACAATTAGGATAATAGGGTTTAAAAGGGTCATATTTAAAAAATAAAGTTGAGAGAAATGTTTAGAAAAATCCCTACGACGTTTCGTTTTCATTAAAGAAAAAAATAAAACCATCATCAATTTTATTTTTTTCTCAAATACGACGCTCAATTGTTTATTGCATTTTTTGCATAAAATAGTTATAATCCAACGAATTCTTTTCAATGATGTATAACATGGAAGAATAATAATATTTTTATTTAAATAAACATGAACATAAATATCTATGATAAAATGGGTCATTTTATAAAAATTGGATTTAAACCATAAGACCTAAGATAAACAATGAGACAGTTGGAGTTTAAATACAAGGAACGCACATCATTTCTTATAGGTGGAAGGCGTTCCATATTTAAATTAATAAATTTTAAGCAATGTACATAAAACACACAAGGCAAGAATAATAATGATCAGCTCATTTTGTAATTGGGATAATAAGGGGTTTAAAAAAAGTTAAATTAAAAACCCAGGTCCGTAGTTAAAAACCCTATTTAAAAATGGGGAAAACCATCTTTGTAAAGTTGATGATGGTTTGCAGGACGAAAAACAAAAATCAGTATTAAACTCATATTGTGGAAAATATCTCTCAACGCTGCTTTTATTTATTTAGATTTAGATTAGTTATAAGATTTAAACGGAGGTAAAAAGTGGCCATAATTTGTTTAATGCATATAATTGTGTCTTTTACCATTAAAAAGAAGAGCATTTTTCTAGTCATATCTCTTTAAATAACGTCAGAAAAAAATAAAAAAAGACGAAATCAATTGTTCAAATTAACCGGTTTCAAATTCAGTTGCAGATTTCTCCGAGGGTCGAAAATACACGGAATTTTGCAACCTAGAAAGTTGATATAGTCGTTTCTTCCAAATGGACATGGTTAGTTACGCAAATACACAACTTTGCCATAATTTAATCCCCATGCATTCAAATAAATCTTCCTAGAAGACACTCGATAAATCCTTTTTATTAATACTTGGAAGAGGAATTCAATTTTTGCATTTTAAAACTATATTATGGGCTACAACGAAGGTCAGACTCTTTTTTTCTGGTTTAATATATATATATATATATATATTAAAGTATATATATATAATATATATATATATATATATATATATATATATATATATATATATATATAATAAAAGTTTATTTATTTTGTTTCAATTATATAAGACAAGGGTTGTACTTAATATATTAGTGTAGATATCATGATAAATATTTACATAATTTAATAACTAGATGATATTCAAGTTTTATTACAAATATTTTGTTTAATAAATAAACATATTAAACATTTATCAGTGTTTCTCGAGAATACTGGTGCGTTCCCCACTATAACGCCCAAGCAAAAAAAAAATTTTGTGATATTTTTAATAAGATGGAATCCATATGAAATTTGGCATATGACCTAAAAATGCATTTAATGACGGTGTTCAATTGTTTCTGTTGCACACGATTTCCGGTTTCACCGAAAAATGACCTCAACTTTTGAATTTTAATTGGAACACCCGCTGTATTTTTTTCACCGTGTGCATTCGATACATTGAAAAATACAATTTTCAAAGCTTGTTTAGCGTGTTCTAAATCAATGAGACCCAAAACATATATCAATCTTTAGACATTTTAGTTTATAAATATTTAATTTTATATAAATATATTGAATCTATAGTGCCAAAGTGTCCCCACTTAAAACAACCCTAATTTTAAGTCAGGAGGCCTAAAAAATAGTTTTAATTATCTGACGTATTTTTTGAGACCCCATATGTCTTTTTTTAGAAAGAAATTTAATCTAGAGTTCCAAAAAGATTTCAAAATTTTATTTCTAGACATAACTCATTTTTTGCAAATAGAACGATGGTGGCTCGTTTGAAAAGAGCATTCCTTTCTGAATAATTTGATACCCCACACTTGATATTTTAAGTTAAATCAACACTAAAAAAGCAAAAAAAATAGGCATAGTTGTTGTTGCTTATAAAACTATTAAAACATCCGGGCCGTGGCATTCGATTAAAAAGAGTCACATGCATTTCGGCAATTTTGTCAGGTAGGCTTGGAAATAAACAAAAACGTTGATGTTTAACAATGATGTTACATAGGTATATTTAATAATTAAATGCGAGTTAGTTATTTAAAGTTATTGCTGTGTTTATTAATAAGGCATTTTAATTTAAATACCTATAAATATAATAACTAATAATAATAATAAAATAAATATTATTTTTATAAGCAACAACTACTATGTCTATATTTTAGCTTTTTTAGTGTCGATTTAACTCCAATTATCAATTGTGGGGTATCAAATTATTTACAAAAAAAATCTTTTTACCTTTCTGGAAAAGACATAAAATATTAAAGATAATTAAAACTATTTTCTACGCCTTCTGGATTTAAAATTGGTTGTTTTAACAACGTCATGGCACTCTAGATTGGATTTTAAAAAATAAAATATTTTTAAAGGAAAATGTCAAAAGTTGACATATGGAGTGTCATTGTATTTAGGATGTCATTTTCTATCGAAAAGGTAAAAAAAATACAGGGTGTTCCATGTAAAATTCAAAAGTTGAGGTCATTTCCGGTAAAACCGGAAATCTTCAGAAAAAATTGAACACGTCATTCAATGCATTTTTAGGTCATATATTGACAATCCAAATTTCATTAATGATATTTGGGTAAACAGTTTTTGAGATATTTAAGCTTAAATTATAAATCAATTAAAAAGAAAATTATATTAGTATCAAGAAAGCCATGGAAACAATAAAATTGTTATGGTGGTAAATTTGGTGAAAGCTTTCTTTGGACCAATAATGTTTATTCTAGCGATTAAACATTCCTGCTAAAGTGAAGGAAGACGTGTCGGAGAATAAAATTTTATTTAAAAACTCTGGATCCTGCCGCATAAGCCTAGCTATTTCCAGTGCATACTCAGGTCGGTCCTGTATGTTTTGTTCAGAAAAATTCCGGACGGACATTAATTTATAAGATGCAATTTATACAATTTTAAAGTTAAATAAATTTTATAATCTGTTTCATTAAGTTTAGAGGCCGCATCTTAGATTAATATTTCAGCATTTTCTAAAATTATTAAAACTAGTTAGTGCTAGTCCAGAACAAAAAGTATAATAATTATTCTAGAAAAAACGAGTATAGCCAAATCTTTTTTCTCATTTTGTGCTACAATCCTTTTCTTTATTTTTAAGCTTTTCCGGTCACAAAACTTCCTCAATCTGTATTTTTTAATAGAGTCTATAGATGGCACCCGTTGTTAAGGATATTATAATAAGTGATATTCCCTTTGCACTGTCGTCACATTATTATTGTTGCATTAAAAATACGCACAATAGCGATTTTTTTGTTCTTCTAAATAGCCCATCAACACGAAAATTATTCTTAATACTTAAAATGATAAACTTCAACCTTTTACAATATCGAGATGTCAAATTTATTATAACAATTTTATTGTTTTTGTGGTTTTCGTGATACTAATATGTTTTTTTTAAATTTATTTATAATTGGAGCTAAAATATCTCAAAAATGGTTTACTCAAATATCATTAATGTATATATATTTAAAATCAAGAAAAAAGTTCTTTCGTTGTAGCCCATAATATACAGGGTGTTCCATTTAAAAAAGTTAAAGTTGTTCATATTTTTTTTATTTTTCTAATGCAATATTTTTTTACTAATAAGTTTAAAAGATAATATGGAAAAACCTACAATTTCTATATAAAACATTTTTTTCTATCTTCAAAAATTAAGGCTCCAGATGCCACGTAAATATAATCAAAGACCCTGTACATTATGCTTGTAAATATAACTTTTTGGAAAATAATTTATTGTTTTTTAAAATAATTTTTTTATACCTACAATAACCGTAAATGGACCTGTAAGAAGAAATTAAAGGGTAATAATAGAGTTAATATTATATTATAAACAAATTATTTCATAATTTTGAGTTTTTTTAATCAGTTTAATTTTTTGTAATTACCTTCCTATTCTCTTTTATTGTCTTATACTTTTATCTATCCAAATAAATGACTTTTTAAACCTTTTATAAATGTTTATTTTTTTTTGCTTACCGGTTTCCTTCGGTCTATATGCATGTTTAGCTGGTCTCACAATAACGTCCCTGACAGGACCAACCAATCGCACTTCTGAAGAACTTTTTAGTTCGCAATGTTCGACTTCGACCAAGCCATTGACGACATCTGTAGGTGCGGTGCAATTGATTAAAGATTGCAAAAGGCAAGTCCCAGTGGCATCCGCTGGAACTTGCAAAGGTAGTATACCATGACCTGAAACAAAAACTTAAATGAATAACATGCCTCTTTTTAATGAGTTGCATTTTTAACACGTTTTAATAAAAAAATAATTAGGTATTTATTTTTATCAACAACAGAATTAATTTAGTTTACATGAGATTGCGATTTAACTTACAAATTAGGAAAAAGGTAATAATTAATTTCTGAAATGCAAGAAAATACAAAAAATTAATGTTCTGACAAAGTTTAGTAAAATATCTAGGACGGTCACCTTCTTACCACTTATGTAAAAAGAAATTATGATCTGTAACCTAGGCGCAGGGTAGTGCGCCAAGACAAGTTCCGGCCTACCGCACGAATGTATATATTTAAGGGGATGATTCTTGGACTTATTATAAAAAAACTTTGTTTGAACGTCCTAAAAGTCCTAACGTTTGAGATACAGGGTGATAAAGTTAAAAAAAAAACAGTTTTTTTTTATAAGACCTTAGATAATATTGTAAACATCTATATGAAATTCGGTACATGTCTTCTATGCACCAAGCTGCATTTTCTGATGTACAAAAATTTGTATTTTCTTTACCAGTGGCGTCCGTAGAGGTTTTGCATTAAATATTTTTGGAAAAAAACATACTACGTCACTGCTTTCTCTTTAAAATAAAAATTATCTTTAAAAATCTCCTGGTTTTTCTTTGTACGACGCATGGTGTTGGCTTAAACATTTTTGTTTATATATTCTTTATTATTTATCCTATTAAAAATATTTATATAACTTTTTATATAGAAAATTTAAAAAGCTGTATTTTGTTCCATAAAATGTTTCATGCGGTTTTTGAGATATTGACGTTCTAAATTTAAAAATAATCGTTAATATCTCAAAAACTATAATTCATATAAAAAATTTTATGAAACAAAAATACACTTTTTTAAATTGTCTATATAAAAATTTATTTAAATATTTTTGGGAGGATAAATAATAAAAAAGATATAAACAAAAATGTGATTTTTGCCCAAAATTTCATTCCAAAATCGGAAAAAAATATTTACGGTATTTTTGTTTTTTTCTTTAATACATATCATTTATTTAAATTTCAAACCACTTAAAATTGGCGGAAAAAAAAATTTCTAATTTTCAAATTTTTTTCAGGGGTGTACCTTGGAAAAATCCCGAAAATTTGTTTTTTTTTTTAATATAACTCAAGAAGTATTGCATTAAGACAAAAAGGTAAATAGCCCAAATTAAAGGTTTTATAAAAATTCATAATTCAAGGCACATAAAATTTCTTGTAGCTTTTACAGTTTTTGACCTTAAAAAAAATCGTTAATATCTCAAAAACTAAAAGAAATACAAAAAAATATAAAATACAAGATACGGCTTTTTAAATTGTATATATAAAATTTTTTAAAACATTTTTCATAAAATGATTTTTACTTTCTTGGGCGAAAGCCATGCGTCGTATAAAGAAAAACCAAAAGATCAAATTTGCTCAAAAATGAAAGTTATTTTTATTTTAAGAGAAAGCAGTGGCGTAGTATTTTTTTCCCCAAAAATATTTAGTGCAAAACCCCTACGGACGCCACTGGTAAAAAAATACAAACTTGGGTACATCAGAAAATGCACCTTGATGCATAGAAGACATGTACCGAATTTTATAAAAATGTTTACATTATTATATCAGTAATTATTAAAAAAGTATTTTTTTTTTTTTAACTTTATTACCTTGTATCTCAAAATTTAAGACTTTTAGGAGATACGTTCACAGAAAGTTTTTTCCTAAAATGAGTCCAAGAATCACCTCCTTAAATATTAGCATGTTTTTAAGGGACACCCTGTATATTACACGCAATATGTTGGTCAATTTTTCCTCCTATCATAACTTCGGTCTCATTTCACGTTAATGTATGATATTTGATATGCAAATTCACATAATTATTCTTATTACCTGTAAAAAAATAATATTATGTCAAGTTGTTTCTGAGATATTTATTTTCAAAAATAAGTAAAAAAACTGTCTGTATTAGTGAAAGAAGACGTTAATACAGACAAAGCAGTAAAAACTTGCCAAGTCAAAAAAGAGTGGACATAATTGGGTCTAAATTTAGATATTAGTACTTTTCTCAGTAGGTACTTTAAAAGTGCGAGATTTTTGGATAGGAACTTAACCCTTATTATACACAAGTTTTTTTGGTGGGATTTTTATTTCAGGAAATATTTTATTTTAATGAACACTAAATGTTAAACTTTTTGGTATTTTGAGTATTTGTTGTTATATTTTTCTTTTTTTTTTAATTTAAGTCTTAAATTATTTAAATTACCTGTATAATTACAAAAAATAAATGCGAAAATCTTTTTGCTGGCACGTCTTGAAAAAAATAAGTCGCTTTTAAAAACAAAGCAATAAAAAGGAGGTCTCATTAAAACATTGTTAATTTTATATCATATCTCTGATGTTTTATTTAATTTTTTGAATTATTTGGATAGATTCTTCGGAAAAAAATACACAAGATTAGTATTTAACATTTTTTTTTCAAATACGAGCAAACCCACAAATATGGCTTTGCTCATTTCTTGTTGACTTATTCTGTACCTAAATAATGCACTTTCTCTTGTACGAATATCCGACAAGAGTAAAGTGTACGTCAGCACATACACAGATAAACCGATGCCTCCAGTTAATTCCATACCATCACCTTGTTATGCTGTCCGCTTTCGTGTAATCATTGTAATTTCCTTGCTATAAGGGTTGCTGTTGCCTGAAGGCTAAGAAATTTTGTCTCCCTTATATCTTTTACGATTGATTATTCTAAATAATTTTGCAATATTGAATTTCAATATTTTAAAAATATATAATAGTTAAAAATTCTATTTTACATTGATAAGATATAAACAGTTTTAAATATGTTTCAAAGCGGTATTTTAAAAACCATTTGTACTATTTTAATCAAATTTTGGAAATAATCACATGCTTTAAAAATGAACTAGAATACTGACTCTTATAAAGGCATACGTAATAAAAATGGTTTATCCATGCGTAGAGTTATAGGTATTTTTGGAAATAAATAGAAAATCACTAGACTTATAGTGGCAACACTACAAACTGATGTCACTTGCCAACTGTCATCAAGTTGATTTACTTGATTTAGTTTTGTAAATAGCAATGTAATGTCTTTTTATTCTATTACCGGTTTATATTTTTGCAAAATTATTAGTTTTTTACCATCTTGGGTGATATTTTGTGTATTTGTGCAGTCCAAAGAAGTGTCGCGAACCTACATTTTTAGGCTTGGTCAACATCGTAAAGAAAAAATCCCTGTATGCGTTTGACATCTGTTGAAATAATAAATAAAGAGGACCATTAAAAAAAATAAGAGTATAAAGTGTTGGGTTATCTTAAAGGTTCAAATAATTAAAAATACAATTTTTAAATTTTATTTATTTGAACATTTGGATACATTATTTTTATTTGCTTTTTTTAGTAAAAAATCCAGCTATATATTTTTTATTTTATTTTTTATGCTATGCAGGTTAAGTGCTTTCTGTGTTTGGACATTTATGGGGGATCTTTTTAAACTGTAAGACTCTTAAAATAAAAAGTTAGTAAACACTTAAAAAATATTTTTGAGATAATTAATTTACTTTAATTAAAGTATTTTTTCGGTGTATGCTCAAAATTTTTGTATAAAGAAATTTATAATTTTTCTAATATAATTTAAAAATTGTTTAATGATATAGGTATCGGTCCTGACTTTAAACTTTGAATTAAAAGATTCTCCTCTAAAACTTTGTGAGTGGATTTATTTTAGTGTAACTCGAAACGTTTTTATCTTCGAAAATTCTGAGAATTTGTAATGTGGCATGCGTCACACATGTTAATTTAGCGATGTATAGGTAATTTAAAGACAACCTTTTCTTTTTTCCTTGACCAATAAGATTATATAATGCAAACATCAGAAAATATTTAGACCTACAAAAATATGGGGGCATTAAGCGAGACCCATATCCTCGACATGTCAAATTTATGATGTTATGTAATTCACAAATAATCGGCTGATTTTCGCACAGCTGCTAGATGAATAATAGTAAAATGTTATAGTTATACTGGCCTACAAAAATCAAGAGTATTTTGCCGTGACCTACACCCTAAACATATTTGACGAATGCCACATCAAAAACGCTCCAATTATTAGAATTTTTAGAGGTAAAAAAGTTGTAAGTAACATCACAACAAACCCACTCACAAAGTTACAAGGAAGTATTTTTTATCGCAAAACTTAAAGCCCGAACGGATGCTTATCAGCACATTATTTTTCGTTTACCCCCAACGTAATTACTGTCAAAATATGGCAACTAATTTGCATGAAGACATAAGAAAAATAAATATTCACCCCCTAGTTTTCAAACTAAAGCTCCCTACAAAGTTGTCAATCAACCAGCGTTATGAAAAAAAAATATATATTCATTTATTTAAGCTTAAAAGCTAATAATTCTGGGTCTTTAATATAATAT
>JAHBCN010012532.1:2500-26471 GCA_019359885.1 Listronotus oregonensis
CTTGATATCGCAGATTAATGGTCAGTTAGGATTTTTATGGTATATCTGTATTTGAAAATTCAAACGCGTTTTTCTCAAAAATTTTCTCCATCATATCTCGAGAATGGCTCGACCGATTCACTTTAAATTTATACTGTTGACTTAGCATACATGGACGCACAGAATAATTTATTATCACCTCATAATTAAAAATATTTTAATTTTTTTACCAAAAAGTTGATAAAAAATACATGAAATTTGAAATTTTTTTGTTCCGAAGTCTGTCAAAAATCCAATTTTAATTTTTTTTTTAATAGTTTATTCTATGTATTTAAGCTTAGAGATTGGAACATCGCTGATTTTTTTAGTTTCAGATAAGCCAATCATCAAAAAAATCCATAAAAATCAGACCGTCAAACCAGAGAACCCCTGTAAGTCCAGGAAAATCCCTACACTATCTTTTCTAGTATTTAATACCGTTTAGCGCTGACTTATGAAATTCTACAACAAATATCTATTACCCAAACAGATTATAATCTTATATCTTTACAACCTCTGGTGAAAAAGGTCGAGATAAAAATATGATATTCAAATAATAAGTATGCCGATTGTTAAAAAGAAGATAACTGTGTAGTGTTCCTTGGCAGTCATATGAAACACATTAACAATAATTGTATTTGATTAGCCAGAAAAAGTTATTTTCAATAATATAATATATCGGTGTTAGTTTAAAATAAGATTTTTAATTATATGGTAAGTTTTTTAAATACAGTTTTTCTATTAGTAATTTGATATCTATAATAAATTGTCTACCTTTTTTTATCAATTAAAAGTGGTGATGATTGTTCATTCTTGATGACTTTTAAAAATATTTTTTACATACGTTTTAATTTAACACTTACTTAACAAAAATTGTCACATAATTTTTATTGACAAAAGTAGAAATGGTTAAATTAATAAAGAAAATAAATACATTTAGTCCAGAAAATGAAGCTCAAAAAATGGCAAAACCTCGCGCATCGATTTGCATAAAAATTTGGAATTAGGCTCATCTTACCCTCTACTTCAAATTCTATATCTTGCCGATGGACGCTGAATGTTTTTTAAAGGTGAAAACTACCCCTAATTGTCAAAACTTATAAAATTACGTTTTTAACCTTAAGATGGGTAAAATTTGGCTTGGATTAGTTAAATAATGATTGTTTTATGGTTTGAAATACAATTTCAGAATATGTCAACCTTTAAAAATCAACCCTTGTTAGAGCTTAAAGTTAAAAACAATATATTTACCCTAAAAGATGATTAATTTATCCTGGTGATTTAATTTTAGACTGCTGTTGCTTAAAATTGTACTAATTTCATTATGCAACTTTTCAACCCTTATAAAACAACTCCTGTTATAGCCTAATTAAAATAAAGATTTACCCCCAAAAAAATTAATAGCTTGATAGCTAGACAGATTATTCTTCTTCTTCTTCTTCCTGCCGTCTTTCACTACCGGAGGCAGCGCAGCCTCTTGGACTTTTTGTGCCTAATCTCCCATTGTCTTTTATACCAATCCTCCCATTAGTCTTGTTCCTTCTACAAGTCTGTATAACCCCAAAACTGGCTGGTTGATATATTCCTGTGGGCTCATTTTCGGTTGCCCAAATAATACCTGTCTTTTGTGATTTAACGCTTCACATTCACACAGTATGTGGTAGGCTGTTTTTTCCCCCTCGTCGCACATTCTGCAACTTGGGGCCCCATTGTATGAGCCTATCTTGTGTAGGTGTCCTCTTAGGTTATCATGCCCTGATAGCAACCCTACTGTTATGCGAAGTCTTTTCCTACTTTGTCTGAGTAGTTCTTCCTTCGTTCTTTTGGATGGGCCCCTTATGAAGCCCTTTCCATGACTTATTCTACCGAGGTTCTCCCAGTATTCCTTGTGTTTGTTTCGGATCCATTCCCTGGTTTGCCCTCGTGCTGTGGTTTTGGTCACTCCAAGGGCAGGTTCTGGTCCAAAGTATGGTGTGGATGATCCATGTCTTGCTAGCTTATCCGCTTTTTCGTTGCCTTCTATTCCCGAATGTCCTGGTACCCATAAGAGAGTTACCCTGTTGCGTTCTCCCAGGACCTCCAGTTCTTTTTGGCATTCCCATGTCAGCTTGGACGCCACCTTGGGGTTAACTAGTGCCCCTAGTGATGCCTGGCTGTCTGTTATTATGCAGATTCGCTTATTTTTGTAAGCCCTTCTGTTATTTTCTTTTGCACAGTGCAGTAAAGCATATATTTCTGTTTGAAATACAGTACTGTGTGTTCCTAGTGGAATGGAGAATTGTGAATTCCTTATTTCACTGTACACCCCCGCTTCAGTTCCCTGCCCGGTTTTGGAACCATCCGTAGACCAGATGATGTCTCCAACCGTGCCGGGGAGATCGGGTTGCTGCCACTCACTTCGATCTGGAATTTTTATCTCGAAGTTTTTGTTGAATGAGTATTGGGGAATCATCTGGTCTGTTTTTTCGTCCAGGATGTTGCCGCCAACCTGACTTTTTATGTTGTTGTGTCCCAAACTCGCGTAGACACCAGTCAGTTTTTTTTGCAGGCAGAAGTAGCTCATTCTTGCCTCTCCCATCACTATAAGGTTAAGTGGTGGAAGGTCTAAGAGACATTCCATGGCTGCTGTTGGGGTTGTTTTAATTGCTCCTGTTATAGCTAAGCAAGCAAGTCTCTGTACCTTGGCCAGTTCTGTAACAGCAGTTCTGTCCACCATACCAGTGATGCAGCAGACATCATAGGCCTTACCACCATGGTATATAACCAATAAACCACGTTTGGATTAAGGCCCCATGTTTTCCCATGAGCGCGTCTGATTAACATAAGAGTCATTTCCGCTTTCTTTCTTGTTTTCCGAAGATGTTGGTTCCAGGTATGTTTAGAGTCTAGGATGACTCCCAAATAGTTTACCTATTCCACAATCTTGATTGCTTCACCCCGTAGGTTCAGGGGTCCTAAGCCCTCTAGATTTCTCCTTTTGGTAAAGGCAACTATGGCTGATTTGGAGGGATTTATATGACAGAGTTATTAGTTAAAGATGTTACTGCCTGAAAAATTGCCGATTTCATTATTTTGCAAATTTTCAATCCTTAAAAACCACCCCTTTTAACATTGCAATTCTTATAAACTAATTTAATAGAAATAAATAGGAAAAAAGTAGCGCACAAGGACTGTAAATTATACCGGTAATGAAGATTATTATGCTCCGACGTGGGCTATTCGAATTTTTCGAAAAAAAAGATTGGTTTTTTAAACATAGCTCCTTTATTTTTAATGATAGAAAGTTTTTCAGTAATGATTTTGTATGGTTTTTCAAGAGCTACAAGGTAATGTGAATTCAATCTTTTTAAATCCCTTAGTTTTGAAATGGGGTGAGTTTAAAGGGCTCGAATAAGGTGGTGCTCGCTCATAAATAGAGGCTTTAAACGGCCATATCTCGCCAATTATTTATTGTACAGAAAATCTATGCAAAGGTAAATTTTTGTGATCAAAAAAGCCACAATTCGGTACTCTACTATTTATTCGTTTAGTTTTTTGCAATTGTTTTGAAGAAAAGGGCTATTTTACGAAAGTGCAAAAAATAGGTTTTTACTTTAAACTCCAATTTTTCTAAAATTAAGCATTTTAAATTGGTCAAACATATATAAAGAGAATCGCCGAAAAGAAAAGATTAATTTTAATTAGGAGGTAATTAGGGGGTTATTTTCACTGATTTTTTCGTAAAACTTTCCTAGGGTTCCCACCATAGATATATAAGCAAAGGGAGATATAACCGTTCATTCATAAATTGGCTTTTGTTGTATATCAAACATTCATAATGTGTAAGAAAAGGACTTCCGATAAAAAAATTCTCTGCAGGCAACGTCGCAAATGTTTAGCAGCGCAAACCGTGGCGGGCCACCAGTGGCGTAGTTCCTTTCCAAAAACTATTTATCTATAGAAAATTACTAAAGTATATTTTTTTAGTATATTATCCAAAAATATCTATTTTATGAGACTCAGTCCAAATAAAGTGCCATGACAACTTTTTGTTCTGTTTCGAGGAATGTGCAAGTAAATAAAACCTATTGTTTACTACAATAATTAAACTTTATTTATCATATAAAGCGATACTTCTGAAAACTGGCATTGTTAACCGTTAACCATACATAATAAAAAGCTTAAATCTGTTTTTTTTAAACTTTATCGCAATTGCCCGTGTTTTTATCTTCATCGGTATCCACCGATTTTTATAAATTTAATTTTATGTCATAAAAAGGGATAACAGATCATCTGACAGCTCTCAAAGTCCACTAATGAGATCAAAAACGCATACAATACCATTTTGTAAAAGTGAGAGGAGGAAATTAATAGACCAAAAAATGTTTAGTTCAGTACGAATATCAAAATATAATTGGGAGTTTTTAGGAAAATTAAAATTTGGGATTTGGATTTAAATAAAAAAATCTATTTTTAGGACCCTTTCTTGTGAATAAATTTCAATTTTCTAAATTAAATAGGTATTTTTAACTTTTATGTTTTTAATGTTTTTTGATTACGAGAAAAAGGTGAGAAAAAATATCACTTTTTTTGCATATAATTTATTGTATTCAGTAACCATATTAAAGTATTCTTAACTAATCCAAGAATATTTAACAAACTATTCATTTCTATTTGTGATAATATCACAAGGATCAAAATAATCTGACAGATTTTGACAATTTGTGGTAACTGCATATTCTTTTCAAATCCAAGTAGGGAAAACCATATATTTTTTCTCTCTGGGTCAACAGGAAACCTTAAAATAAATTTTATAATTGAAATCGTTCATATGCTATATTAATCTAATAAAAAAGTTTATAACAAAAACTATACCTTGATGGTTACTTTCAATCGATTATAAAATAATTAAACAATTTTTTTCGTTAGTTATATAATCAAATTTTATGCTAAAATAAGTAAACAATGGTTGTTAATCTGCACAAAAATATAACATAAAAGGTATTAACAACAAAATGTTATTTGTTCGCCATGGTATTGCACGTCAATGAAGTGAAGTTTTATAAAAGAACTGTTTAAACTAACCTGTGAAACGAAATATTTTTATTACGAGAATCCAGTTTTCCACAAACCTGGCACTTCACAATCATTTTTTAGTCTGTTTATTAAAAATAATACATAAAATATTAAGAAAATCCTTTTATAACCCCACTTTAAAAACACAAATCTCTCTCCAAACTAGTTTAAACAAAATGCAACACCGCGTCACAACACAAATAAAAAATTTACTACTAGCTGACCAACGACCTTCGTGACCCTAGCGTACAAAAATTATGAATAAACTACAAAAAGCAGTGTTGCCCATCTTGACCGTTAATATTCCGTTATGATTATTTTTGAGAATAATATTAATAAAGCAAAATAAAAATTAACTAAAAACATATTTCTGTTGCTGCTACTAAGTTATTGCATAACGACATGTTATGATCTGTGATCTCTTTAAGAATTTAAAAAGAAAATATTAATAAAGCAATATCCTAAAAATTCGCCAATAAAGGACAATCGGCAAGGGTGCATGTGTATCAATCACGTTTGACCATCAAGTGGTCTAGAGAGGTAGACACTATTTTAATGTTTGATTGCTTTTAATTGTAAACAGTTTTATCTCCCTTTGCTTATATATCTATGGTTCCCACTCATAATTCTAACCCCCTAGATCTCTTTCTTACTTCCACCCCCGAACTCCAGCAAGCATCAGTAACTGCTCCCTTTGGTCGCTCTGACCATTGTTTGGTCACCGTATTATACTCCACTCCATTCAAAGAAGAGCCGTTCGTCTTATTAATGATCCAACGCTCACAGAAAGGCTTCCTCTTCTTGCCTACCGTCAAGCTGTAGGGTATCTGTCCCTCTTCTATAGGTATTTTCACGGCTTCTGCTCAGAGGAGTTGGCAAATGAATATGTTCCATTTATTGTAAATCCATATACACTTACTTAATACAATTCACTGCTTTTATTGACTTTCTATTAAATGAGGTTTTGATGGAAACGAATAAAATTTTATATTTGACTCAGTTTAACTGTATTATGACACAACACAACAAACGGTGTTACCAGATCTTTGCTTGTTTTTAAGGTTTTTTTAACTTATAATTACTTAATTATAACTTTCTTATTAATAGTTATTATTTAACTAGTTCTTACGCAGGTACCCTATGTATAACGGACATGGCAATGAAAAATTATAATGAAAATGTTTGTTATGACCACTGGCGCTGAAAATATTTCCATTTTCAACACCACACTTGCTTATACGGTAAATCAAGAAACCACTGTCAAAACAACGTATCAAGTTAATTACAATTTTTTAATATTTTTATTTTTTAACGTAGTACTAAATACCATAAAAAAATGTAAAATAAAGACTATTTTATTTTACTAGTGCATAAAGGCACACTTTACGGACGCTAAATTGTATAATAAACAACTTTTTATAATGTAATCGGACATAAGAGTTATTATTATTTTATATTAATTACTTTAGCTTCATCATATTGCATGTAAAAGGAAACAGTATCTTTTTAATTAATAAAACAATATGGGTGCAGTTCAAAACAAAAAAAAATGATAGCATTATTTAGGCTTATTATGCGACCAAAGATAAGTTCTGAGGGGATTTTTTAGGATTTTCTCTGTTATCTAATTTAATGGCACAATACCAAATAATTTCTTATCTGTTTAACGTAGCAAGGAATAAATATATATACTTTTTCTTGGTAGGTAGTAGCGATTAATATGTTTAAAGTTTACACAAGTAGAATCGTCGGCTTATTGTATGTAGTTTAATTAAACTGAGATCGACAAGTGTAAGTTTTTTTTAGTATTAGAAAATACTAACGGCCGAGTGACGATCGCGTTTTTAGTTAGCAATGGACTTAACAATGTGTTAAATTTAACAAAGAGGTAAAAATAAAGTATCTTGGCAACAGGACGTAAATTTTTAAATGCATGACAACTTTAAGAGACTTTAGTTTAATAAAATATTATAGTATTATAATACTATTATAATACTTTAATTAAAACACATTAATTATTATAACCGGGCCATTTTAGTTTGAGAATGACGTAACCAGAAACAAAGGAAAAAAAGATTCCGCATTGGTCAGTTGCGTATGTTACCACAATAACTGACTTTTTGGACCAATGTAATACATTTTGTTTCAGTTGTTTTTTCGTTAGTATTTACGCGAGATGCATTTAATTGGGATTTTGCATTAAAAATCAATTAAACATATATAAAAAAATATTACCTTACACAGAATAAAAAAAAACAGATTTGGCACTTTAACAAAGTAATTTTATATACCGGGTGGTGCGTCGCCGAACGGAACATAGGAAATCCCATGTTAATTTTAAGAGAGTTAATTATTGGCTCCCCTGTACATTTTACAGAAAAAATTTAAGATAACTTTTTAAAGAGACCAATCTGACAGACCCTCCTGCCAAGTTTCAAAAAATTTTAATAGGCGAATCTTAAATTATTCAATTAAATGTAATTGCAAAATTACCAAATTTTCGGTTTACGTAAAACCAAACAGACACCAGTCACCAGCAAAAAATTTGTTATAAGGCTTAGTCAAATCTGACGTACAGCCGAATACAAGAAATATATTTTTTTTCGTTTTATCAATTTCACAACCATTACATTTAAAATAAAAGACACGTTAACATTATTTTTTGATCAAACCTTTTATTTAATGTAACAATTAAGTTAACCTAATAACAATTATTTTTTTCGATCATTAAAAAAATAATTTCATCATACTAAAATTTAATTAAGCCAATAGCAGTATCTAAAATGTTTTCAATTAATTTTCCCATCAAGCCTATCTGGTTCATTTCAACCATTAAACGTATTGTCAGTAAATTCGAGTCCAAAGCCATTGCAATAAATAATTGTAAATGTTTAACTTAGAAGATCGAAAATAGATCCGAAAAAAGTGAGAACTGAACCTTAAAATTATAATAGGTGTGGAAAAATAAAATGAAATAAAATACAATAACTTTTTTAAAAATAATAGAGAATTACATAAAAACATTAATTAATCAAATGTTCAAAAAACTCCCCACAGCTAAACAATATCCCAATCGATCATAAAATTAATTTCTAACGTTGCTAAGATGATATTGCGAAATTTTATAACATTTTAACGAAATAGCGTTTTGTAGCTGGTTTAGATTCTCAAATTTTACACTTTTATAAATGACACTTTTTAAGTGACACCACAGAAATAAGTCATTCGGTGAAAGATCAGGTGACCTGGCTGGCCAAAGTATCCGTTACCCTGGACCAATAATATTGCCGTTCAAACATTTTCCAGGTACTCTCTAACCATACGGGCATTATGGGCAGGGCAACCATCCATTTGGTACCAGATCATTTGATCTTACCGAACAACTTTTTCCATGGCGATCCAATTTGATTTTGAAATAAGTCCAAATAGCTTTCTGCAGTCAGGTTATAGTCCATAAAAAAGGGTCCAATGATATGGTGTCCGATAACTCCCACGAATACATTTGTTTTTTGGGGATATTGTGTCCGAGTATGAACAAAGCGATGTTCATTTTCTGGGCTTCAATACCGGCAATGCTGAATATTTGGTTTATTGTTGAGGGTGAATGTACATTCATCGGTAAAACAAATATTTCTTAAAAAATTCCTATCGTTATTTGCTCTTTCCATTATTTCAAAACAAAATGCCATTCTTCGCTCTTCATCTCCTTCCTGCAGCTCTTGATGTTTTTCGAAATTATACGAATAATATTTGTGTTTTTTCAAAGTGCGCAATACCGTTGTATGATGTTTATTTACCTCTTGCCCAAGAACCCCGTACTAACCATTTTGTTTTTCTCCACACTCAGTAGAATATTAAGATCTCTGTTCTCTCTTTCTTGGCTCTATTTTCGATATCCTGAGTTGAACATTTACAATTATTTATTACGGTACCTTTGGACTCGAACTTACTGACAATACGTTTAATACTTGAAATGGATGGAATGGGCTTGGTGGGGAAATAAACTGAAAACATTTCAGATACTGCTCTAAAACTGTTTTCCGCATAATGCCACTTAATTATGGATACTTTTTCGTCAATTGAATAATTCGTATTTTTTGTTAAATACCGACTGTCACTAATTTATTGAGACTTTTTCTCATGTCGGGGACAATATTCATTTGACTGGTGCCTGTTTGGTTTTACCTGATCCGAAAATTTGGTCATTTTGCAATTACATTTAATTCGCTTACTAAAATTTTTTGAAACTTGGCACGAGGGCTTGTCAGATTGCTCTCTTCAAAAAGTTATCTTACATTTTTTCTGTAAAATGTACAGGGGAGCCAATAACTGACCCCCTTAAAATTTACATGGGATTTTCCATGTTCCGCTCGGCGACGCACCACTCGGTATTTTCTTTAAAAACAAGCAGTACAATAGATAGCTCAAATGACTAATACTGCAGAAGTTTTTTAAATTTGGTTTTTTAACAGGCTCTTTAATATGCTTATTACATTTTATTGATACAAGGTAGTATTACATCTAAAGTAGACAAAATTTTGGTTTTATTTTCCTAGAAAATTTCTGTTTTAATTTAATAAATATTGGTAAAACTATTTATTAACAACAATTTTATTACTTACTGCTGTTTATTGTCCATCTATTTTTTTTTAAATAAAAAAATTAAAATAATTTTATGTTTATTTTTTAAATTTTGTATAAGTGGGTATCAGCAATACTTAGAAACGCTTTTAAATATCTGTCTTGTAACTATGATAATGGTTGGAATGCTGACAAAATAATGTTTTTTGTCAAGTATTTGAGTAATATTGCTAAATTACTTATGAATTTCTCTACATCGCAAAGGATAGAAATCATTATGTATACAATGCTTTAACACCCTGTAACTACAAAATTGCCCCCTAAAACCATAAGTATTTTAGGTTTTTAAAATCGGCTCTTCTTGAAGATTATAAATATGCACTAAAGTATAGCGGTTTCTGTTTTAAATATTATCGATAATGTCAAAATAATTTTACGTTTATTTGCGTATTTATAAATGTATGTATAAATTAATGAAATTAACCTAGAAAATGCTTCTTGTTTCTTTGGTTGAGGCGTGTCCAAACCTATACCATGCGGTACTAAAAAAACCGTAAGAGACCCAAGGGCGGATTTAGAAAATCCTAACGGGGGTCTTAGGCAGAATAACCGGAGGGTTTGAAGGGTATTTGTATTGGAATACCCCTCAACGTAGAAAAGGTCCGAGGTCTGGGGTTCCCCGTCCAGGTTAGCCACCCGTCTGGCTCCACGTATATTGCAAATTACGGTATAGCCCAGGAAACGAACCATTTTGCATAGCAATTTTTTCAAAATGCATAGAATGACTTAAAATTGTGACAGGAGGTAGGGAATAGTCCAAGGATCAAAATCTATATCATGCCGAAGGGCGCCTTTACCTTGAGGGTGGTTGCCAAACCATCTCGAGGGTGGATTTTTTAAAAATATTTTGTCCACAAAAACGATAGAAAAATGATTCTATGAAAAAAATGTTAAATGCATTTTTTTTTTGTAAAATACAAATTTTTCGAGTTATTTGCAAGGAAGTTTAAAGGTGTATGGAAGCCCAATGCTATGGCCCATTCGATCAAAAAATGTCCAGCCCAGTATGAAAATAACTGTCAGAGTTGGACCCGCCGATTTTGCGCAATAACGAAATTCCACGAAATAATTTAATGTGTTGCCTACTTACACACTGATAAATCAGTGTGTAGTTAGGCAACACATTATACTTTTATGAGAGCCGTATTAGTTTCGATTATTTTGCTTTGTGTGATTATATTTTGTGGTTGCAAAAGTTTTTTTGAATTGATAAAAACCTTCTTATTTTAGTGATTAGTGTTTATTTAATTGTGACTATAATTTTGTGTTTATTGTTTGTTACTTATAATATCGTAACAAAATGACTAGAGGTTGTATAGTTTTATCTTGCAAATCTAAGGATAACATATCCGGCATTTTTTACTTTAGGTAAGTATTTCTTATATTTAAATTAGGTGCTTTTTATGAGATGTAACGTTAGGTAACCGAATAAATAATAATATATCAATTATGAATTATAGAAAATAAAAATTTCATAGGAAATAGCAGTGAGAAAAGTAAGGCAATCTTAACTATCTTTTAGATGATTTCCACAATGTTTGTGTATTTCTGTGGATTATTAAAAAGAAATAAGGTTTACATTTAGGTACTTTTATTTCATTTAATAATTTAGTACATTCTTTTAAAGGATCAGGTCCCTTTAATTGAATAAAAGAAAGTACAATTTTATGTTAAAGTTCCTTTTTGCTTTTTCTGTATTTGTTTAAAAAGAAATTAGATTTTTGGTTTCTTAAACTTACATTATCAACTTTTTAAGGTCGACATACTGTAGACACATAATATTTACCGGTTACTGTTACAATGGATACCTAGGTACCAAAGGTTACTAAACATTATTAACCACTGTTATTCTGTCTCATAAATGTTTGTTATTAGTGAAAAGTATATGCCTAAAAAGCAGTTATAAAAATTTTCACTTTTTAATGTACAACCACAATCTAAGGATAAGATTAAACTCATTTACACTATCTTGCCCTTCTTTTATCACAAAATTGGTGATAAGTACGTGAAACTATCATACAATGTTTGAAATTTAGTTTTAAAAAATCGTGTTTTTATTTATTTACTAAGATTTTTGGTAAAAATACAAAACTCCCAAAATATCGACCATTTAAATAGAAGGCTGTAAAGTGGCGCCATCTATTCTTTCCATATTATATCAGATGATATAAAATCCAATATTACACAATAATTTTAAATATTCTATGGTAGTATCGTTTAATAACCAACAATTTTGTGCAAAAAAAAAAAAACAGTGAATGCTTGAATTTGACATTTGATGATGTCAACTTTATAGATAGTAACAAAGAATTATGGAACTCCGGATCTGACCTACTATTTATTGCGCAAACTCCGCGGGGCCAATCCCCCGATTCCCGCTGCCCTGCACGCCTGGACAATTTTGTTCTACAGTATTGGGCTTCCATACACCTTTAAACTTCCTTGGTTATTTGCGATCGAAAGTCGAAGTTTTTCGTCGATAAATTCAACGTTTTTAATCGGTTTTTTGCTCGATAAGTATGCATTTTATCCAAAAAAACCGTATACAACAAAATTGTAGCTTTTAAAAAAACGAATTAAATGGTTTTTTTTGTAATTGCTGTGGGACCACTACAAACCAAGTGGTGGTTTGTTGAATGTTAGCTGTTATTTATCAAACACAAAATTTCAGAGTTTCATAGGCAAATAACGCAAAATCCACGCATTTTCCGAGGAAAACTAATAGATTCATTTTTTTTCTTTGTTTTTTTTTATTTAACCTTTTTTATTTTTAAATTAAAATATATAATGTTATAAATTCCAAATAACAATATTCTAAAATTAAATAAATAACTAAATCTATATATCACATTATTTTTTTACAAATAACTAATGCCAAACCAAATGCAATAGGCAACATAAAAAGATTTTAATTAATAATTAACTAAGTACCGCAACAACAGTTGCGTTTTCCCATTATTAACTTGTTTTTTTTTATTTTTCCCTTTTTTGGCTGACGGAGGGGGGTATATGTCCGATTCACCCCAATGCCTTGTTCGAAATTTAAGTCAAACGCAGTACAGGGTGTAAAACTTGAACAAAGAATTTTTGAATCGCAATAAAAGGATGTTCTTAATTTCAAAAACAGCGTATATACATATAATAATTTTTACACGCACGCCAGAGTAAGGGTGAGTTTCTATTCAAGCATTTATAGAGTTTGGAGTAGCTCAAGAGCGTTTTCACACTGTTCCCGTGATGAAAAACGCCATGCACATTAATTACCATTTTTATCTTAAACTTTGGAGCAGACCATGCTCAAAGCGCGGAAAAAATTTTATCACCAGAAAGCTACTCAGATTACCTATCGCAACCTTCGAGCATTTACTGCTAGAGGCAGTCTTGCAACTTGGTCGTGCGAACAATGTGCATAAGAGAGAAAAAAGAATAAGAGTACAACTTTTCTCTCTTGCTCTACGTGCTGAGTAGTCGGCGTATTTTTTTAGTATTTTGTCTATTTTAGAAGTAATACAACCTAAACGTTAAAGGAACATTTCACGTGAGGTTCGAGTAAAAATGTCGACACTTTAGATTTTAGGAAGTTAGGATGTTGGATCAATTTTTGTTACTAATAAAAAGTATAGGTGTGGTAAGTAGAAGAGTTGAAAAATGTTAAAGAAAAGATTCTTTTAAAAAGTTTTGCTTGTTCTGTCGAAAGTAAAAATCTATTTTATAAAAGTAAAAACAGGTGGCTATTCCATCACTAAATTTATCAATAAAATGTAATAAGCATGAGTTATATTAAAGAACATATTAAAATACCAAAGGACTGGACACATAATCATGGGATTCTGGCTCTTGAACGATTTTTTTTTATTTAGTATGTTATTTCTTAGATCAATAGAACATCTTTAAATGGGACATTTTGTGCAACCTATAGGTAGCCCAAAAAATCACTAGAAGTTGAATTAACTGTTTATTAATTCCAATATAAACCATAAAAAGATGAATTTCGTTAAAATCCAACGGAATAATATTTTATATATTTGTTTAGAGTTAAAATATTTTGATTCAACATTATTATTGTTAAAAATTATTTTTAAAAAATATTTTATATTAAAAAAATCATATATTTCTGACAATTTATTAAGGTAAATTTAAAAAGTTAAAATATTTTTTTTTTTTTTGGTTTTACATTGTCCCATAAAAACGCTCATGCACAAATATAATTTTAGTATAACTTTCGTGTAAAGGGGAAATATTTTTATTCACCAGAAGTTACTTTTGATTACTACTAACTATGATTTTGTAGAGGCATCTGATATTTTGCAAAGAATGTACATAAGGAAAATTTAAAATTAAGTACAATTTTTGCTGGTCTAGATCTATTTTAAAGGTATTTTGTTTTTAAGAAACAATAGAACATCTAAAGAACATTTCCGTGAGATCTACAGTTGTCCAAGATCTAGGAAGTTAGATTACATTTCTTTACTAATTTAAAGCCTATATGTTGTAATATAGAGTTAAAATTTAACAAAAAACAAAATTTTTATTGTTAGAGTAAAAAACGTCTGATTTGCTATTTAAATCATACAGGATTCTACATAAATGTAAATAAACATGTATTATGCCATGTAGATATTAAGTAACTAATTTAACCAAACATGACACATAACATGGTATTCTAGTCTAATGAATTTTTAAATTTTGAGTATGTTTTTAGTCAATAGGAACATCTTTAAATGGGACTCTTTGTGCGGCCTATGGGTGGCCAAAATCACTAAGAAGTTAAAATTCTTTTTTCCATAATAAAAATAAAAAGATAATTTCAAAATCCAACGAATATTTTAATATTATTAATAATATTTTGATTCACCAGGCAGATTAAAATTTGCCGAAAAATTTTATTGATATATGTATTATCTTTAAAAATCATAGTTTCGACAATATAAGGTAAATTTAACAAAATCTTCTAGATTTATTATCCCAAGTATACAATACTAAATTATTAATTAATTAAAGATTTTTTTCTTTTAAATTGCTTAGACAAGCAATTTTAATAAAGGGTACACTTATTTTAAATCGTCGCTATTTTGACTGGCAATTTTGAACAAAGGTATTAAAAATTTGTACCTCTTATAAAAAAATTCATTTATCATAAACAGGTAAAATCTATTCATTACACATAGTCTTCTGAATTTACCATATATTTTATATAAGTCATACTTAATATGAAAAGAATTTTTGGATTTGTTAGTACATTTTTTTAAGGAACTTGTATATCTTTGCCAACTTTTTAAATCTTTGAACAAAATTACATCAAATGTAAATAACACCATAGTGAAAATTCCGGATTTTAAAATTTTAATTAAAAAGTTACTACAATAATAGAACAAACTATGGTATCTAGAAAAAGACTTTAAAAGATTTAGTATGTTTAAGTCAATAGAACATCTTTTAAACAGAACACTTTGCGTACAGGTAAAAAATACTAAGTTAAGATCTTCCAAATACTTTTAAACGCTAAAAAGCTGTTATCATCAAATCCAACAAATAATTTATATTTTAGGTAAAATGTGATTTGCTATTTAACAGATCTCATATTTAAAAATAAACATGATTTGCCATGTAATATGTTAATTTTATGATATATTTTATTATCTACATAAATTATTTTCCAGTTCTTTACTCAAGTCAAAAAGGAAATTTTACGTTTTTAAAATCTTAAGCATAATTTAAATAACAATAATTTAATGAACAATACAAATTATTATAAGTATTTTACCCAGCACTTTTTGCGCGGAAACAATTTTAAAACGACTTATCCTAAAAATATGTAAATCAGGAGCAAGTCAACAAAACCAGATAATTCACCTGTTTACAGCAAATTATTTTAATTATGTAGCTTAATTAATACTTACAAATTGCTAGAAAAATGTGCAGATTTTAAAACTATGTACCTCTTTATATGTTATTCCGTTGGATTTTGACGAAATTTCACTCTTTTTATGCGTTTATATTGGAATTAATAAACAGTTAAGTTGAAACTTTTCAGCACAAAACCCAAAAACCCCTCTAACCCTCACAAAATCACCCTCAAAAGTCTCCAAATCACTAGTGGCCTTCAAGGCTGATTTTGGAGGGGTTAGAAGGGTTTTTTGGTTTTGTGCCCATGGAAACTTTTGATCAGCGTGTTGAAAACTATTACTTTACAAAGTTTGAAAACAATTGGCCGGAAACCATTTTCCATAGGAAAATTGCGGAGTCCTTTAAAATGCATTTATTTGAAAACAGTTGCTTCTAAATAGACCGAGCGCTAGCGGCAGAAAAAAGAGGCCGATTTTTTACAGGCTGCCTTTGATGCGGGTGATATTTATAGCCACAAGCTATAATGATAGATGCTGCCTATTGATTGCGGTGATATTTATAGACAAGCATAGATATCCTTTAGTTCCAACGTTACTCAAATAAAATTAAAATTAAAGTCTAACTTTACAGTCTGCCAATTGTTGAAGCATAAGGCTAGATTGCCAAATCCACAAAAAGTTGCAGGCAGACGGTTTTTCCATACAAGAGTAAACATACTAATGCTAGTTCGCAAAATCATGTAAACTTAGAGAAACATTCTTTACAGGCTGTTTCTGATTTAAAATTGATGCATGTAATTACAAATTTCACATTTAGGACAAAAGACTGTCTTGAATTTAAAATTATCATAAAAGTTAATTAAAAATATTTCACATAAGAACATTTATTAAACAGTTAATGAATAAAATTAATACATTTATCAATTTTTACAAAAATCTGCCATTATTTTCAAACAATATTTAGGTAATAAATAAACAAACTATTGAATGGCAGACGATTTGTAAAGGTACTAGTGTCAGTATTATAATAAATTAGATTTTGTAACACACGGACGATTTTGGAATTTTAAAAAATATCTATTTTATTGAACTAACAGAATAAAAATAATAAATCACTTTCCTCTGACACTATTTATTTCTTCATATTCTGCATTAATAAAAGCAGACAGCAGAAACCTGCCCCAAGTCAACGCGATTAAGGTCGGATTATACAATATATTATTTATTTATTTATTTATTTATTTATTGATACTCTTACAGACACCAAAATACAACAAAATGGTACTTACAAGTAAGAAAAAAATAATCTACAAAATACATATTACAATACACACCAAGACAAGCTACAACATTTTTAGCAGCTGTGTAATTTTTATGTTAAATATGTCAAAATCATGCTCCCTAGCTAAAATATTACATTGAGTTAGCATGCTATTAACTGGTGATAAACTCGTTTGACTTATCCTAAATGTATCGCTATTCAAAATTCTTAAATTAATCTTTGGGACTTTAAAGTGTATATAATTTACAATATTGCAGTCTTTGTACTTAAGGTTGTTGATCACATTGAATATAAATATCACAGCCTGTTTGTTTCTTCTTTGGACTAGAGTATTAAACTTAAAACTATCCAACATTGCCCTGTATGAAACCATAAATGGATACCTGTTGTTCTTTCTCACATATAAATATCTAAGAAATCGTTTTTGCACTCTCTCTATTAGATCTATGTGAGTTTTTGCTGAGGGCATCCAAATTTGCGTGGCATATTCCAAATGTGGCCTCACCAAGGCATTGTAAAGTCTTATGACTGTGGCAATTTCCCAATTTTTACTGTTTCGTATAACAAAACCCAGAGCCCTGTAGGCCTTGTTTGTTATATGAATATAATGATTATTAAATTTAAAATTTGATTGGAAAAGAACGCCTAGATCCTTAACAGTATCATTACGTTTAAGTACTATATCATTAACATAATAATTATTTACAATAAAGTTAGTTTTTCGTGTAAAGGTCATAACTGAACACTTCGTGACATTTAAAGACATTTTATTTTCCTTAAACCATTCTACAACCCTATTTAAATCCTCTTGCAGCTCTCTGCTATCTTCTACACTAGTTACAACTTTAAATAACTTAAAATCATCCGCAAATAACAGCCCAGTTGATTTATGCACACACTCGGGCAACGAATTGATAAATATGCTAAACAGTAAAGGGCCTAAAATACTGCCTTGTGGCACCCCTGAAGTAGCAGTAAACTTATCTGAAAAACATTTACCAATTTTTACCATTTGCTTTCGATCCTCTAAGTATGACTTTAAAAATAAGTAAGCTGACTCGGATAATCCATAGTCAATCAACCTGTCAAGTAGTATAGCGTGATCCACCTTATCGAACGCCTTCTCACAATCAGTATATATTACATCTAGTTGTTTGCCTTCATCAATGGCTTTGGCAGCGAATTCTGATAAAACACACAGATTGGTGACAGTGGATTTGTCTGTTATAAAGGCGTGCTGAGATAAAGAAATTTTTGGCATCATTGCCTTGGACAGATCCGCATGCAAGATCATCTCAAATATTTTTGCCAACACATTGATAAGACTTATGGGTCGATAATTAATTATTTCATTTTTGTGTCCACTTTTAAAAATGGGTGTTACTGCGGCTAACTTTAGATCAGATGGAAATTTTCTTTGTTTTAAAGCTAAATTAAACATGTATGTTAAAGGCTTCACTAGAAACTCAGCCAGGCCCTTAAAAATATAAGCCGGAATATTATCATTGCCGGTGGATTTTTTTGGTTTTAATTTTTTGATATGTTTTAAGACATCTGATTCTTTAATATATAATATATTCTATAGCCATGTGACTCAGCGGTAGCGTTTAAGACTTCCAACCCGGAGGTTCGGGGTTCGATTCTACCCCATACCGTTCATTTTTTTTTAAATTTAATAATCTTTAAAATACTTCTCAAATAAATTTAAATATATATTTGGGTACGTTTATAAATATTAATTATTATTTTTTTTTAAATATATTTTTATTATTATTATACATTTTTTACATCGAATGTGTGGGGGAATATTTGCAGAATTATTGAGTAAACTTGAAGCTTCTTTGTGTGTAAATTTATGAATATTTTACACACAAAACAGTTACTTTGTTTTTAGATGTTATATAAAAATAATTTGTTAAAAATTAATTTTGAAAAAAATTGATGTTAAGAAATAAACTTCCAGAATCTCAATTACGTAATGTGCGTGAATTGTAATTACTCAGAAAAACTCAGTATTTTATTCTAAAACTATTATGCGTAAATTTTAATTACACAGAAAAAGCCGGGATTGACTGGGGTCAAGTGGCGTTAGGACGCCATGGTCAGGGGATGAAAGATTGACCGGGGTCAGGTAGGGTTATGTGCATCATGATGCATGCAAAGAACATGGTGTGCACCTAACTTTACCTGACCCCATCAATCTTACGTTACCTACCTACCGCCCGATTCTATAATATTCAAAGTTTCAATTAACGCTAGATGTACCATCATAAATCGTCTGCCATTCAATAGTTTGTTTATTTACCAACTAAACATTGTTGGGATACAATGGCAGACTGTAAAAAATCGTTAAAAGTCATTACTTTTTTTGCAAATTAAAAATAGTTTTGCAGTTATATGTATACATCGTATTAGGCTGCCATTTGTTTTATTCAATATTGTGAACTGTTAAGTTTATATTTAAATAACTTTTACACTGTAAAAAATTGTTCTGAAATACTGTGAAAAATTTGTAAAATAACTTCTATGTATCAATTTTTAAAAATCGGGAAACAGTCTGCCTTGTGAAAATTCGTCAATCTCATGCACACATTAGTCTAAATTGTGCTTGGCAGACTGTAAAAAAGTGTTTTTAGTTACACGATTTTCCTGCGAACTAGCATTAGTATGTTTTACTCTTGTACTGGAGAAAACCGTCTGCCTGCAACTTTTTTGTGGATTTGGCAATCTAGCGTTATGCTTCAACAATTGGCAGACTGTAAAAAGTTGATTTAAGAATCTTCTTTTTTTGCTAATTAAAGTTAATGTTTATATATGAAGTAACACGTTGCGGAACTTAATAGGTGCATCTATCTATAGCTTGTGGCTATAAATATCACCCGTATCAAAGGCAGCCTGTAAAAAATCGGTCTCTTTTTTCTGCCGCGAGCGCTCGGTCTAAAAGACCTAAATCAGGTATACGTTTTTGACGCAGAAGAAATTATAGTAACTTCTTTTTTAATCAACAGGTCAATATACTAAGCTTAAAAAAAGTTATGCCATCTAAAACAAGCGGGGTAGGCCGTAGTTAGCGCCCCCTACCAGCAACATTAAAAATATGGACAAATTTAAATTTCTCAAATCATAGAACCCCCAAATTCCTAATTTTGTACCGCTATGTCATTTAGTTAAGAAATTATTACGAAAAAACGAAAAACGAAAAGAAAATTAAAAGTTTAACACCTTGTATCTTTGTTATTATCAACTTTGGGATAAGGCAAGTTTACGTTAATTTCATTATTTCGACCTAAGCAATCTGCTGTTGCTCTGTGTCCCATTACTTTTGAGACACCCTGTATAAAATGATTTTGTTAGAATACCAATCCTATTTTTTTCTTATTTTGTGCAAGGTAATATATTTTTTTATATGTTTATTTGATTTTTAACGCAAAATTCCAAACTAAATTATTTATTGTCATCCAGCTGCCTTGAAATGTGCGACGTTGTCAAGTTTTTTCACTTTTCATTTTTTGTTAAATTTCACCCATTGTTAAGTCCATTGCTAACTTTAACAACGCAATTGTCACTCGGCCGTAAATGTTGTAAATATTGCTTTCAGGGGTAGCAAAGAGAATAACGCATATTTAAAATATATTTTAGATCATGCGGTTTGGTTTAAAATATATGGTAAGTTACTCTTTTTTTTAAATAGGGCCCCTGTATTTTTGCTCTCTTAAAGGTTTATCTGTGTAGTTAAATGGATATTAACTTATAGATAATTTTTTTGATTTCCTAATAAATGCTAACAAATTGATATATACATACATATTTTATAGTCCAGGAAATGAAGCTTAAAAAATGGCGAAACCTCGAAATTTTTTCGTCCTGCATGGAATTTTCATAAAAATTTGGAATTGGGCTCCTCTTAGCCTCTACTTCGAATTCTATATCATGCCGATCGGCCTTGTTTGCTTTTTAAGGATGAAAACTACCCCTAATTGTCAAAACTTATAAAATAACATTTTAAACGTTAAAATGGTAAAATTTGGTTTGGGTTAGTTGAATAAATACTTTGAAATACAATGTCAGAATATTTAAACCCTTAAAAATCAACCCTTGTTAGAGCCTTAAGTAAAAAAGATATTTACCCTAAAAAAATTATTAATTTATCATAGTGATTTAATTTTAGAATACTGTTGCTTAAAATATGCACTTATTTTATTTTGCAACTTTTCAACCCTCATAAATCAACCCCTATTATAGCTTAATTAAAAGAAAATACCCCAAAAAGAGTGTGTTCAATGATTTTAAGTTTACCCGAAATTACTTCAACATCAGGCATAAGTAAGGGGTCGTCCATTAATCGAGTGACTCGTTGAAAAAAATTCCTGATCCTAGTCCTAGCGGAAAGTATCTTTCCTGTACTTACCTGATTATCTGCACCTGCGTGCGGGAAAGTATAACTTTTTGCACCAGTTAAGATAATAACTATTTTTCTTTAAAGTAGAGATCATGGAAGCATGCGAGTTTTGTCAAGATTTATGCACATAGTTTCGCTTAAAAAGTATAAAACTTTCTAGTTGCTAATGAAACCTCTAGTCTAGATCACTTTAGTTTTCCTAAAAAAGTAGCCTTTGGAAAGTTGAAAATCGAAATTTAACAAATTTACCCCCTCCCCCAAAATATGTCGTTTTGCTACGGTTCCGATTACCATTTTAAAAATTTGGTTTTAAAACTGTTATTTTTTTTTATAAAAAATATTAGTCAGGTACTGTCGTCATAAATCAATTATTATTGTTATTAATTTTCTAAGATTAAACAAAGATTAAATAAATATTGATTTTAACGCAATATACTTAGGGTATTTTTTATTATAAAAATTAGTCATACGTTTCTAAGAGTTGTGTGTTGTTCTGTTTAGTACTATTCTATATTCTTACACCGAAAAGGCCTCATTGTGAAAAAAATTATATGGTATGTACCTATGTATATTTTAGACTTGGGTAAAGGGATTCTAGGAATAGGTTTTGAACCCTTTTTTCCTGGGAGCTGTCTTAATTTGCTACCGGAGGCAGCGCAGCCTCCTGGGCCTTTTGTGCCTGATCCAAGGAAGTTTAAAGGTGTATAGAAGCCCAATGCTATGGCCCATTCAATCAAAAAATATCCAACCCAGTATGAAAATAACTGTCAGAGTTGGCTCCGCCGATTCTGCGCAATAACAAAATTCCACGAAATAATTTAATGTGTTCCCTAGTTACACACTGATAAATCAGTGTGTAGTTAGGCAACACATTATACTTTTATGAGAGCCGTAATGGTCTTAGGTTGTCTAAGGTTTTTGGTGCAAGGGCGCGCGCGGCGCCTATGAAACATCCGCGCTGTATCGTCAACCGTCGTCGTCTCATCATTCGTCATTTTCGTTGTGGTTTGTGCCCTTGTGTTTATTGTTTGTTAAAGCGAAATTTTTGGTCAAAATCACTTTTTTTTCTAATATCTCCTTTATTACGGATTCAGCACGTGGTCTCCTAACGCAGTAGAGATTAAGAGCCGTTTATGGGCAAATCGTTAGAATTGTCTTTCATGATTTAACAAACATTTTTCTAACGTTGCGTCGCCCCATAGGAGACAATGCCAATACGCTTCCGGACCTTTGTTTATAGAAACTTCTTTTCATAAAATGACCTGAGAAATCAACCCTTAAATCTTCCTGTATATGGTACATTAAAAAAGCATTATCTAAATAATGATTTTTTTTATGTCAGCAAAAATCCACATATTTTTGTAATTTTTTTATTTTCTTCTAGATGAATTTACTGGGCAAATCAACTATCTTAATCTTTTTGGCAGGCATTTTTGTTGGCCTGACAATAGGATTATTAATAATGATCGGCAACAAAGACGAATATAGGTAAGTACAACTTTAAGTTAGTTCTTAAAAACCCAAAACAAGCACACAGGGTTAATGGAGATCCATTTTCTTTATTTTTAATAATTAAAAAAAAAGTTTGGTTCAATAAATCAAAATCGAAATTTAATAGACAAAAAAAGTAATGCCAGGAAAATCTGGTATAGTTAATATGCTAATAAACTGAAATACTAAACGAAAAAGACATTAAAGTTTTTTAAACTTTGTGCAACACTTTTTACTTTCACATTTAATTCCAACCTATTTGTTATTTTTATTAAAGTATAAAAAGTATAGGCCGCAGGCCGAGTTTGGCAACACATCGGGTGCCTTAAACACTGATTACGCTACTTGTATCGAAGTAGATTTTTCGTAAAATCCATGTGTTGTTAATTTTATTTTAAAAAGGTTAACTTATGATCGCCCTCACTTACGATGGTCCTCACAAAAAATTCAGAAAAAATGCATAAAAGTCAGACCGTCAAACCAGAGGACCCCCTTTTTTTTATCTTGGGACAGTCCATGAAGGCTAAGGCCTAAGTACTAACGTACCGTGAAGCGTGATAATAGGGAGTTTATCCACACGAGACTTAAATATTTGAAGATTTGGGGGAGAAGAAAAAACTTCTGCGGGTAGCTGGTTCCATAGTCTGGACACTCTAGGAATGAAGAAACGAACAAAATGGGAAGTTCGGGCGGGGCCTCTCAAGTTGGATTGTAAAAGGATGCATAAAAGTGGCAAAGGAGGAATTATAGTGGCCAACTCTTCGGAGGAAAAGCCATGAAAATACCCATAAAAGAGGGACAAATCCCCTTCGGCTCATCGATGGGCAAGAAAAGGCAGCTTTTCTGTAAGTGTGGGATCATTAATAAGATGAACAGCTCTTCTCTGGATGGAGTCAAGAATGCTAAGTGTTGTAGGAGACGATATTTCCCAGACGTGAAAACAATATTCTAAAGAGAGTCTGATTTGGGATACACACAGAGTATACAGATTAAAAGGAGAGAAATACTTTTTGGCTCGAAAAAGGAATTTAAGCTTCCTTAAAGCTGCTGAGGCTATGGATGTAATGTGTGTGCGCGCCAGTTAAGGTTAGTCTCAAAAGTAACATCCACAAGATTAAACGATTCTTTGTTTTGGCGTCCCAATCCAAGATTACTTTAAGGGTAAAATATTTCATTTCGCCTTTTAAATCAGAATTAGGGGCTTAAATTAAATTTAAGGGCAAACTATGATGGAATTGT
>JAHBCN010012533.1:0-26476 GCA_019359885.1 Listronotus oregonensis
ATTATGCCCTTTTCCATTGGCACAAAAAAAGAACATATTCCCTAGCTACCAAAAGTTAATTAACAATCACTTAACTAGTGTAAAATAAAAGGTAATATATCCATACGATTGTATTTAATCGTAGGTAAAAGCCCAAAACATATTTATTGATCTTTATTTTTACTTGGCAAAACAAATAATAAGTAGGTTTCTGACTGATAATTTAAATAGTTCAATGACGATATATTTACTTGTTTACCTTTTTTTTTTGTCTTAAAAAAAAACACTCTATGTTGTAGAATTAGGAGACACCAACAAAATAAAAATAACTTAAATATCATTGATAAATGATAATTAAATAAGGTAAAAAAAAAATTAAATAACTAATTTTTGTTAAGTATAACAAAAGCCTCTCCGGCCTACTAAATTGATAATTTAAATAATTAATAGATCTCGAACAGTCACCCAGATACTTATACCCTGAATAAAAGTCTCAAAAAGAAAAATTATGACAAGAAAACTTAGTAATTAAAAATTTATTACCAAAAGAAGGTAATTTAACCCCAGAAAATTAATTAATACTAAAAGAAACAAATGATCTATACACCAGCGCCATCTAACGGCGATTTATTAAAACTTTAACGCTAATTAGCGTAGCCAATTAACGTAACTGTCAAAAAAAAACAAAAAAAAAAGAATAATTCAATAAAACTGTGATTTTCGCAATAAATTGGCCACAACAAACCCCTTAAATTGGTGTAATTAAGGTAATTAATAATTAATTCCTACTGAAATTCGACTTGCCCAACGCATGACGTAATATATAAAAAAAATAATGAAAATCCCCTGAACCACCAGCGCGTCTTAAGAAAACCCAAATAAATGTATTAATGTACCGTTTTATACGGAAAATGCTCAGTTAGAATAAGTCTAGAAGAACTTACCCAAGATGTTAAGGGGTATTTTCCACTAACACGTGATCCCCGCGGCGTCGAACTGCAATTCCTGCAATGCAGATTTCTTTCCCGAAACAGCCAAAAGGCAATGCAAACCAAGAAAATCCACACAAAATCAAAGGTAACTTAAATCGGGAAAGATTTTTGAGAAATTTGCAGCACAAATCCTATAAAGATGGCCTGAATACCAGTCGCTGCAAATTTTCCTAGTTCTCGCCTTGAAGAATGTCGTGAGAGTGGCAAAACATGGCCGACGGCCCTTCGTCCTTCTCAAGAGTAACAGTGGATGCTCGCGCATCGCTGCTAATTCTAGGAATTTTCTTATCGTTACGCATTTTGAGTTGCCTACCCATGCTGCCCAAATATCAATATTAATTTTATAGTAGACAATACTACGAGGGGTAAAAGCAAAGTAAAGCATAAGGTAGGATACCAAATACGATAGAAAGACAGAAGTAACCCAGCAATTACAATCAAATTTGGAGCCTTTTGCCAAAAATAAACTGCAAAAAAAAATGAAAACCGACCTGCATTAAGGCAAATAAACTAAATTATTAAAAACAAACCTAGGAATAAAAACTAACCGTGACAAGTTGTTTAGAGAATATTTTAATATTACTAAAAAAGTAGAGGTAAAGAACCCCGCAATTTTCTTATGGAAAATGTGTTTTGGCCAATTGTTTTCCAGATTTGCAAAGTAATAAGTTTTAGCACGCTGAAAGTCTTTACGATAACAAAACCCGAAAACACCCTAACCCCACAAAATCACCCACAAAGGTCAGTGGGGATAATTTTGATTGATAGTTTGGTCAATTGCTTTGCGGAGATTTTTGGGAGTGTTGTCAAATTAAAGCTACTGAAATAGATAGAGCTACAGTGTGAAATTTTCCATACCTGGATTTTTTACGGGGTATGTAACCGTCCCTTACCCCACAATACTTCCTCCCCCGACTTTAGACTCCAATCTCACCAACTACTAAAGTCTGCTTTCCTGTTGACGAAGGCCGAAGCCATTTTATTATGAAATCCATTCCTTGTATATTCACATGTTACCCTCCAACCCCAATAATTGAATACCCACTTAGCCCCCTGTCCCCACGGCCTTGCCTTATGAAGTGCCTGCTCACGAATTTTGAACTGTAACTATTTAAGTGGCTACAAGTCGACATCAAAATAAAAAAATCCGCAAAGCAATGACGAAGCTATCAGTCAAAATTATCCCCAATGACCTCTGGGGTTGATTTTGGAGGGGTTTTCGGGTTTTGTGCCCGTGGATACTATTGTGTGTTGAGAACTATTACATTGCAAAGTTTGAAAACAATTAGCTGAAACCAATTTTCTAGTTTTGTGCTTGTGTTTGAATAAGTGTGTTGAGAACTATTACTATACAATATTTGAAAATTATTGACCGAAACCCATTTTTCATAAAAAGTTGCAAGGTACTTTAAATAAATGTCTTTAACAGTTTATCTCAAATCTTTTTAACTCAAAAGATATTCAAAATCTTTATTATTTAAAAAATTTAAAAAAATAAAATTTAAAGTTTTTTTTTAAATATGTCACAAAATAGCGAAAAAAAAATAGATTTTAAATTTTTTGACCCCCATCACCCGTTTAAAAATTATGAAGAAATTTATAAAGTTAGATCAGCTTAAGACATATTCCATATATTTTTTATCATAACGTGGGTCAATAAGTTCGGTTTAAAAAATATTAAACAATTTTAAACCCTAAAAAAAAATTTCCGACAAAAATCATTCTCACTTTGAAGACATTTAATTTGGCACAAGCAAAACTAAAACATTTTTTAATGCGGCTGAGATATTAGAAAAAAAAACAAAAATTTTCATGATTTAATAAAACACCTTCTAAAGTACCCACGTAAATAAAAAAAAAACAGAAAAAAGTGCGTCTTTTTATTCTCAACAAGCCTAGCTGGATGAGATTTAAAAAAGTTAAAAGGCCGATTACCCCCTCTTATGCGCCAAGACCTCTTTAAAGGAAGATACCTTCTTCAACTTAAATCAATTAAAAAAAGCTTTAGTATCCAAAATTTTCCCTAAAGTTAATTTTAGTCTCCAAAAATGTATCAAATAAAACTAATATTTCCTAATGAAAAATACCCATTTATCGTTAACACAAAGCATTGGTAATTTAGCATAAAAGATTTTTGTTCAAAATAATTATTTATTGTCAGATATTTAAAATGTTTACTTATTTTACTAATTTTCTTATGGTTAAATTGCTTTTATTAAAATACTTTAATAGGTCTTCAATAAATAGATATTTTTAGTGACAAAATGTTCAATTTCAAAATATTAATTTATGCGTGTATTTTTTGTTTTCAATATTTAGACACCCTTAATTATTCTTAAATGAATCAAAGAACTTTAGACATTATAAATATTATTACAAATAATACGATTTTTTATAATAATAATTTTCCTATTATTATTCAATTGGCTTGCGTTTATATAGTTTGGTAAATTTATTTCCAACTAGAATAATATTTTAGTACAAAGGTTTAGCTACGCATTTTGCATTCAGTTGCTGATTGGAGTGTTTTACCTAATTTTTGTTTAATGGTCCTTGAAATTGAGTTGAGGCTGACCGCATTTACCAGTAAAGGTTATTCGAAATGAGCGCACTGACCCATAGATCCCCAAGCAAATTATTTTGGTTAAAAGGTACTCCCCAAAGAAATGTTGGGAATTATCTATATTTTAAATAAATAGGTAAATATTTAATTAAAGGTAAAATAATATAATTTCCTAAAAATAATAGACACACAAAAATATTACTCAAATATCAAGTAATTTAGAGAAAATCATAGTAAATTTGATACTACATTAAAATTTTTAAAACAAAAATTATAACTAAAGTCATAGGGATTACGCCTATTTCATTCATATTTGGTTGCATTTTTTAATGTTTTTCTTTTCCTTTTCTTTACTGTAAAAAATTTGGCACCAGGGTCGATAAAACAAACTTTCTAAAACTAATTTGTTACAAAAATATAATCACATAATATTTTTGATATGATATAAAAAATAAAACAATTAAAAAATGCTTATATAATTTTAAAATATAAAATTAGCTGTTTCTGTAATTTTATAAATTTTAGACCTAATTCTATATTACCTAACATATTACACTATCATCTAAGGAAACTTTTCAAAAAATGGGCAAATATAATGGTCCCACAACATCCACGCTCTGCCGGGAAAAGGAGGAGACTACCTCAGACATCTTAAAGAACTGTAATATATACACTGATATACAAAAGACATATTATACTGTTCAGAAATACACAAAGTAAAATTTGTCTTCTGCATGAATATTTTTGTGAAAGTCTACTTAACCTGATAAAGAGAAGCAGATTCATATAACAAGAAAGGGGAGCTCAATAAGCCAAAAGATGCAGTGCTAATATGGGCATGCGGGCAACACCGCCTAAATAAACGAACCAACAACCTTACGTTTTATACAGATTAATTGGATTATTGCTAGTAACTTATTATTATTAGTCAAAAACTATATTCAAATTTTTCCATTTTGCCATATCCAAAAAATATCTTTAATATTATTTCGCTGGATAGCTAATCCATTTAAATAACATCCAATATCATTTAAGTTAAAATAAATCTTTAAAATATGTAACCTAATTTCTTCTTATTAAAACTTCTGTATTATTGTTAATAATTTTTTTCTTTACACAATATTACTTAATTTGTTAAATAAATAAACAAAAAGCATATTAATAATGCCTTTATACATGCTTTTTAAGAACTGGCAAAACTGTAATTCCTAGATTTATTTTTTTATTTTTGCAAATACCTATGTAATGCAAACTCGGTTAAACATTTATCGTACAGAATAAAAATCCACCCAGCCTAAAAGAATATAGAACTTAAAATTATTTTCAAACCCTTAAGGCACATCCCCTTAAAAAAACAACAAACCAATTTTATTGTAAAATGTATTTAAACCCGGGAAACTTATCAGATTTTTCAGTATTGTCAGGTCTTTGAAAGAAGCCAAATTATCTATATGCACGAGACGGGTGAACCTTATCGCGATTCTGTTCAAAGAATTCCACATACTATTGAACAAATCAGATTTATTTACTTTTGGGAGAACACATAGGATAGGGGCAAATCTCGCTGGGGATCTATTTTGAAAATGGATTTTTAAATTCTTTTAAAGGTGTTTTATTGAATTTATTACTTGTAAATGAAACCGATATAATATAGTTTTGTATAAAAATTAATCTTTCTTGAACGTATTTTGAAATAAGTATATGATATACCATTGCCTTTCCCATTTTAAAAGTTTTATTTTGTTTTAATTAATGATTAATTTGTAATAAAATTTTATTTAAAATAAAAGTTAGGATACAAAAAAGTAATGATAAATGTACTGACAAAAAGTTAAAACAAATTACTACACAAACCTAAAAGACCTAAAAATATGTTCTAAAATTCTAGAACGAAAACTAGCACAAATTTTTAAATTATTATGTAAAGAAACTTATACACTAAAAAAAAACAAAGAACAGAAACAAAAAAGATAGTAATTAAAATAATAATAATCTTTATTAAATTTTCTTGGTTAAATAGAGAATAAATAAAGCCATTTTTTTACTAAAATTAAAGTCAATTAACTTTAATTTAATATAAATAATTATACAAGTTTATTTAAATTTAATAAAATTAAGTTTACTTATTGTATTTAAATTACATTAATAAAGATAAATAAAACCGTTTAATAAACATTATCAAATGCCGAAGTAAATTGGATTCTAAAAAAACTTTTGTAGGCTTGGATTTTTTTAAGTCTGGTTTTTTTACAAAGTTTAGAAAACCACGGATCGTAAGAGTAAAAGCAGGTAGGATCGCAAGGGTAGGTTGCAAAGACATTTCTAAGACCATCCCAGAACTTACAATTACAATGCAACTATAACTAGGTGTTTCTAAAAGGTGGTTTCTCTCTTGTAACATTTTTTTAATGACTAGTACAGTTGTATTTAAAAAAAAGTCGTACCAATATCAGGAGGAGGAGTAACCTACCTTATTTTTACGTAAAACTGACTTTTGTAGCTGATTTTTGTTGGAGGTTATTACATGTCATAGGTTATCAAAAAAGTAACATTGACATACTTTATTTTTTAGAATCTCTGGCCATATTGTTAAACAAAAATCGAAATTAAAAAGACTCAAATAATGTGCAAAATCGAAGAGGGACATTAAAGATTCGGTAATTGTTTCATATAGCTGTTTCCGCCATTTTAAAAGATTTTTGAAAATTTATGTTACAGGCCACTTACAAGGGTACAATATAATAATAGTCTAGTGGGGAGCTTTAAAAACATGTTTCAATATTTTTTTATTAACAAATATATACATATAATTGGGGAAATAAAAAGCGCTTTGCTAACCAGAACTAACCATGACCGCCTAGAACTTACGGCTTTTCAATTTGTCTAAATTATCCCTACATAGAAGTTTTTTATAATTTTTGATATGGTAGAAGTTATAAATTTTTTTAAAAGTGTATTTATATATTTCCCTATTTCCCGGGTTTTTTCTTATACGTTGTTAGGGCTTTTGAATTTGTCTAAATTATTTGTAGAAGTTATAAAAAAAGTTCTGGTTGGTCATAATTAGTTCTGGTTAGCAAAGTGGCTTTTTATTTTCCCCAGTTATATTTTAGACGTAAAAATTCGAAGACCTATTAGAAAAGACCAATGATTTGCTTTTTCTTACATTAAATGCATTATAAGCATTTTCATGTGTCAACACTGTCAAGAAGCTCGCCAGTGGGATTTCTCTAGACGCGAGTCTATGTAATTTTATTGTTTTCCTTCTACTTAAACAGTCGCATTTTCTTTTTAACTTTAAACTTTATAGACATAGATTAATAGTACCGTAAATGATGCAAAGTTTGACAACATCGCAATTTAGTTCATATTATATTATTATAATGGCACCTGTTATGACCCGTACGATAATAAACAATGAATTATTGTGCAATTTTGCAGTTTTTGTTTTATTTTTATGAAGAAAAAGTTCCTTAGGTGACGTAAAATACTTTTTATCTCCTTTTGGATTATTGCTGTTTTAACCCCGCCCAGCACCCCTGTTCACTCCTTCATCCCGTAAGTATGTATTAGTATATATTTGTTAATAAAAAATTATTGAAACATATTTTTTAAGCTTTCCACCGGATTATTATTATATTGTATCCATATAAGTAGCCTGTAAAAGAAATTTAAAAAAATCTCTTGAAATAGCCGAACAGTGATATGAAACAATTACCATAGATTCTGAACTAAAAATCGATCAGCTGCAAAAAAATGTTACCTACCGAAGAATGGTGACAATTCAGGGTAATTTTTGCTTTAATTAAACGACGCATACCACGCCTCTCAAGTTTTGGAACAGGATAGTTATAACTGACAAAAAGATATTTTGGTTATCTCATAACGGGGCTGTTTGTATTTATCGTCCGAGCAACACCAGGATGAAAAAAATATATACAAGCTTTCTACCTCTTGGACGTTCCTTTGAGAATGTGTGGGGTTGGATATATGCAAATTATTAAACATTTTCTTAACCCGTCCTGCCGTAACCAAATTTTAGTACCAATATTATTTCGATCGATAACGTTTGGGGATAAGTGTAGAGCAGAATGCAAATATTATATCCAATATAATTCAGTCAATGCAGCCTGTCAAGTAGTCTGGCCCCAAGTAATAGAAAAACAGGGTCATATGACTAAATATTAGATTTAATTTCAACGTAATATTTCGGTTTTTTTATTTTTTCCATAACTGTTTGAATAAAATTGAGTATTTGCTATTTTTTTTTTAATTTTGAGAACCCATGAGATGTTATAATCTCCAACAAGCAATCAGTTTTAAAAGCCGGCTTTACACAAAAATAGGGACGATTATGTCTTTTTCTAATACCTTTTGCCTTTTTTATTGATATAACTGTGCTTCTAAATTTTATATTAAATCAACGGTAAAAATTTTCTTATTCTTATGGGATCTATTATTATGAATACAATGACGCCACATATGTCATTTTTTGACACTTACGCGGTATGATATTTAGTTTTTTTAATACATGTATAGAGTGCCATGACTAACTTAGATTCGTTAATTTGGGAGGAGCTAGCCATGGAAAAACAAAAAGTTATTTTCCTTTTGTTTTTTTAAAGCTTCTTTGGAATGGGTTTAATGACACTTAAACGATAATAATACCGTTTAACAACAGACTCAGTAGTTTATTGGGAGTATTTTGGAAACCGTTTCTGCTCTAAAAACCCACTTGGAGCCGTAAAAAAAAACGATTAAATTTATTTTTTCTTGAGATTCGAAGTTAAAATTAACCGTTTCAACATCTTCGCAACACTCTAAATAAATAAAATTAAAAAATAAATAAATATTTTACAGCAGAAATGTTAAAAAATGATATAAAGGTGTGATTGTAATCAAAACTCATATCCTGTCGAAATCAAAAACAAATATAATGGCGGTGTTACTTAAAATTTAAAAGTACTAGTAATTTTCAGTCAAACCGGAAGTATTACAAAACAATTTAATTGATGAAACAACGCATATTTATATCAAATATTATTACACAAAATTTAGTTTTTTGTTATAAAAAAAAATAAAAAAATCAGTAAGGAACCACATCTAGGAAACACCCGGTATACGTATTTTCGTAGATAGTAAATATTTTGACAATAAAGTTTAATGAGAATTGTGTCCTCCCGAGGTGTAAAGATCTACAGTTTATTTAAAGAAAAATATTAAAATTATGTAGATCACGTATGTTAATTACCTCTAGGTCTAAAAAAATGCTGTAAGATGACATCTCTATTAAAAAAAAGAAAAAGGTATAATAACCCGTACAAAAAGTTTTGGTTTTTATAATCCTAAAAGAGAATGATAAAGATGTCAAATTTATCCCACACTCATATAAATCACTGAATTTGGTTTATTTACTATGAAAATATAACTTAATTTTGATTTTGATATTTTTTTGTTTACAGCTATAATTAAATATTAATACTAATTATTATTATTATTAATTATCCAATATTAGTAAATACAATTATAATTGAAGACTTCAATTGGCCGATTTTTTCGGTGTAGTCAGATACTAAAAAGAGTATTTTTAAAGCTTATATTTGGTGCATTTTCCAAGATATTATTGTAACTTTTTTGACGGTCATTTAAAAATGTTTTTTATCAACATTAATACAAAAAGACACAAACAAATGTTACTAACCTATATTTATCAATGTTGACTAATATCAGGCGCTTGTTAAACAACACTTTAGTGAAATGTACACAAGAACATTTTTTACTTAATATTTTATAAAATTTGAGTTCTTACTGCATCTTACTTTACATGTTATAGGAGAAGAAATCATTTTAATCGCCAACAATGTTAGACCTGGTCCCAAAATAAGGTAAAGCATTAAGGTCTAAGAGCTGGAGCCGAAAAATTATCGTCAATAGTAATATGGAGTTGTTCCCGTAAAACATGTTCATTTAGTATTGTTGATTATGTTTCCGCGCAGGCTGACAACCTCTTGGATACAAGGAGTGAAAGTGCACAATTTTCGGGGAAAAAATCGTCATCGAAAATATGCTTCAAAATTTTACGAGCTGAAGGTTTTAACCCCCTAAGCTGAAATCCCAAGGGGCTAACAGCTAGGTGGATACAAAAGGGGTGGCGGATAAGGATAAAAAGGGTAAAAATTTAAGCAAAAAATCCTTATCGATAATATGTCAGCCATTTTGACCACTTAAAGTTGAACCCCTAAGGTGTCTAAATCCAAAAGGGCTGACAGTTAGGTGGATACCGAGGGCAGTAAAACGGGGTCAAAATATCACAAAAATAAATTATTTATTATTATTATCGGTAATACCACTTTAATTATTTTAATAAAATTTGGCATACATTTACTTTGTATCAAGAGGCATTTCTTAGTGTGCTACATTTTTTTGTATCCACCAGAGGCGTTCGTAAAGAATTTGACCTGCCTATTTTGGCAAATATGGATGGCACGTCACTGATTTCTCTTAAAATCATATATATTTATGAAATCTCCAATTATTTATAAGCAAAGTTAATCACTTGATTTTTTTTAATCCGATGCACGGTTTTCGTTTAAAAAAATTAAAACTATTTATTCGCATGATCATAACAAAACGATATTATCATGCAGAAAAATATCTAGACTTAATTTTTGTAGGTAAAAACCGTGCGTCGACCTAAAAAAATTATGAGCAAATTTGATCTCTTGATTTTTTTAAGTCCGACGCACGGTTTTTACCTAAAAAAATTAAATCTAGATATTTCTCTGCATGGTAATATCGTTAACCGATATTGTTATGATCATGCAGAGAAATAGTTTTAATTTTTTTAAGCGAAAACCGTGCATCGGATTGAAAAAAATCAAGTGATCAACTTTGCTTATAAATGATTGGGGATTTCAAGAATATTTTTTTATTTTAACAGAAATCAGTGAGGTACCATCAATATTTGCCAAAATAGGCAGGTCAAATTCTTAACTGGTGGAAATAAAAAATGTAGTACACTAAAAATGCCTCTTGATACGTAGTAAATGTATGCTAAATTTTATTAAAATATCTAAAGTAGTATTACTGATAATAAGAAATAATTATTTATTTTTGTGATAATTTTACCCCGTTTTATTGCCTTCGGTATTCACTTAACAGTCAGCCCTTTTGGATTTGGACACCTTAGGGGTTCAACTTTAAGTGGTTAAAATGGCTGACATATTATCGATGACGATTTTTTGCCAAAATTTTTACCCTCTTTACCCTTATCCGCTACCCCTTTTGTATCCACCTAGCTGTCAGCCCCTTGGGATTTCAGCTAAGTGGGTTAAGACCATCACCTGAGAAAATTTTGAGGCATATTTTCGATGATGATTTCTTTTCCAAAAATTTTGCACTTTTAACCCTTGTTGCTATCCCCTGTATCCAATACGCGGGAACATAATTAACAATACCAAATGAACATGTTTTACGGGAGAAACTCCATATTACTGATGACGATAATTTTTCGGCTTCAGCTCTCCGTCTATTAGGTTTATGTTAGACCCCCCAGTTATCTCAACTGATCTATGGCTGCACTCTATCCAAAAGCTATAAACTTTTTAGTTTACTGTTCTTCTTTATCCATTTCATGGTATTTTTTTATTTAATTATTTAAAATGTAACAAGTGTAATTATGCAACAATTTTTTTTTTAATTTTTTAGAAAAAAAATTAATGGCTGCAAAACTATTATGGGTAGTGATAATTTTGAATCCTGCAACCAATTCCTAACTTGACATTTACAAATTATAAAATTTAATCATCATAAAAATATTAAGGACATCAAAAACTTCTATTAAGAAGTGATCCAATCTTACCTAGCCTTTTCTCCCCAACCGCTGTGTTCACATATCGTCATTGTGGTTGGGCTCAGTAGGATCTTTTGGAACATGCGCTAGAGTTGCTGATTATCGGCAACTCTTGTTGCCACCGTATGGAACGGGATCCGAGGCTAAGATGAACACAAGGTTTTAACTCAAGGTGTTAGCATACCGTGCTGATGAGGAATGACATCCTGTGCCTTAAACAGGTGTCCCAACGGTGCCTTTGAGATTCAGGGCGACCTCTCAGAGTATCTAGCCTTACTGCGGTAATGCGGGGCTCTGCCGTGGTGGACTATTCTTCCATAGCCCAAACAGAAAGCGGACAGAACCGCTTTCATAGAAAAAAAGTGACATAGGTGCCCTGACCGAAATGGATAAATCCGTTTTGAGACGTGCCACTCAAGGTCACAAGCAGACAAAGGTGCTCCGACCGAAACGGGTGAATCCGTTTCGTAAGGTGCCCCTGAAGTCACCGGCGCCTGTTTCACGGGAAAGGGCTAATCCATCCCGAACAAACAGGTGCTTAGGAAGGGCTCCCTGAATCCAAACAGAAGGCGGACAGAACCGCCTTTATAGGAAAAAGGGTTCCCTGGTTTTAAACAGAAAGCGGATAGGACCGTTTTCATAGGATAAGGCCGGAGATGCGGCCTCAGAAAGAACATCTGGTTCCTGTAGCAAGGACCTGGTAGCTACCCACGTCAGTAGACCGGGAGAGGAGGGCATGATGGATTTAATCGTCTGCTCGTCATACTCTCTAGGAGACAGGGACACCAGAACACATCAGAATACATTGTGCTCGTGTCCGGTAGCGACACGAGTAAGAGGAGATGTAAGAACTCTCTCCCAATCTGGTATCGGATTCATTAGAAGTTCGATCCCATTGGGAAAAATATAAAAAGGTGTGTGCCACAATAGACCGAGCGGTCGCAGTGGAGGGCGTAAAAAGTCCACTCACTTTAAACCTACCTACCTACCTAGCCATTTCTCCAGGAACTTAAATTTACGCCAACCGACATATTTTAGAAAAGCAGGTAAATATGTATTTTTTTTTTAATATACTGCTTAATAACCGGTAGTAAATAATTTTATGTTAAAAATAATTCTGAAACTAAGAGTTTTATTGATTTTTTAAACTATTCTTGTATTATGTTACTTTTTACCCTGATAAAATTAAAAGGGCGTTGTAAATATCGATAGCACTTTAAAGCTATGGTCCTGTAAACTAAGCTTTTAACGTCCTTATTAGAAAAATGTATTTTACTTTTTCCAGTAAAACGTTTTTATGGTTAAAATGCTAAATTAGATTTTATTGTAGCAGGATTTATTACTAAAACGTGGATAAAGTGAAAACTTGGTACAATATCGTTATCATCTTATTTACTTTTAAAAGATAAATTTCTGTTTTAAAAGTGAAATCAAGCATTTTTATACATATATTACAGATAGGTTGCATAGAACACTAATTAAAAAATTAAAGCAGTTTCAAAAAGGGATCAGTAGATATCATGATACCTTTACATTAAAAGTTTTATTTAATTGTTACTCCCGTGTGAAAGTTATATAGAATATATATAGAATATTTAAGACGGTTATAAAGCAAAAGTATTCTTAACAAAGAACTACTAATAATATTGTTTAAAAAAATGTAATGCTTTAAAAATCGTCAGTCGTTATAAAAAATATATAGCATATTAAGTGTGGTTTATAAAAAATAACAGAACTGTTAACTGTTCAAAGCCTAGTAAAAATACGGCGCTTATCTATTTGCATCTTTACAAATGGCGATTATTAATATATAAATATCTTTTAAATATATAATATTGATCGAACTGCCTCGTACTTTTTTTAAGTAGTGTTAATAATAAAAATAAGTGTGACTAAGATGCGCCATACCAACTGTTCAAAAAAAAAGGAAAAAAAAATATAACAACACATTTAATGAGCCTGTGCACAGGTTAGCTTCACGCCAAAGCAGGCTGTAGGTGTGCGTGTAAATCCACCCTCAGCTCAGGATAAGGAATAGTGAATTCGTTCGTAACAGGAGCTTGTTGGGGCGACTACACACCAGTGCGCAACAAAAAAAGTTAACCTTTAATAGTTTTAACACTAAGAAAAATAATTACCTGTTGTCCGGACAGTATTGATGTTGTATCCGGGCCAAGTCTGGTCCCGGTAAAAGAAATCCGGCATATGTTTTTTTCTTTGTGTAGAAAAGTGAGTGACTGAGTGAGAGAGTGAGCTGCAGAATGAGTGAGTAAGCAGCAAAATTTCAGCCTTTGCGAAAATTTTCTGTCGGTTAATTTTAAAAATCCCTGCCTTCAGTCTTTTGCGATTAAGAATTAAAACCGATTTTGATCCCCTGTTGCCGCTGTCAAAGGAATTTAGCTTGTCGTTTTCAAGAACAACCCTAAATTATGACTCTTAGAGTAATTACTCTTGGAGGTAGTGCCTAAAATGACCCTTTTCGGTAAGCCAACCATGCATGTTTACAGTCCCAAGTAGAATGGCCCCAAATTAAAAAAAGGAAGAACAGAAATAAGACTAAAAAATTCCCCTACTAAATTGACGGATGGTGAACCCAACCTAAAAAAAAATGAACCTATATAAACAAAAAAAGGTAGGTCCAAATACCTACAGTAGCAAAAGATATCACAGATTTCAGCAGCTGCCCAAAAGTAAAGAACTTTAAATTTAAATTGGTAAATAAGGCTTCTAACTATACATCCCATGCAACCACAGTGTTTATATCATAAGAGATTTTAGTTAGTCGATAAGCATCTCGACACAAAAATGCGGATATTATAATTCTAGGTGGCCCAACAAAATAACCATATAGTTCACCAAGTAAAAACATATAAAGAGCCACTAGCCATAAGGTTGTGCCGAGGGAAAGAAGGATTTGAGAGACCTTGTTGTTCGAAGCAAGAAAAAATATATTGATAAAGAGACCCAAGTAAGCCTCGGTAATTCATTACAATTTAAATAAAACTGATACAGGTGGGTACCAAACTCTTAACATTAGCCTTTAACATTAAAAAAAAAAAAGAAATACATTGCTATAGACGATATTAAACTGTTACAGGGCTTAAAGGACTTGAAAGTATTATTTTATATTTTGAAACATCGTTAAAATTTTATTAAGCAAATAACCAAAATAAACTAGTAATATTACCTAAAGAAAAATGGAGGCAAATATGAAATGCCATTTTGGTTATTTACTACAATTATAACATAAATTAAAAAAATCGTAATTAAATCAAAATATCTTAGCTAAAACGGATATTTTTTTATATAAAGGTTCAAATGACTTCTTAAGAGGCTGCAAATAGGAACTACATTAACAGCTTATTATATTAATAGCATCTGAGATAGCTAATTTAAAGCATGAATGGTAATTTGCGTTAGAACTGTAACAATTAGGCAATTGATGTTTCTACGCAAAAAGTCTTAGAACACAAAAGCTGATCAGTAATACATTAGTTGGCATTTTGCTTAATGCAGCCACTAAAATTTTTTGTGTACGTTGGTATTTACATTTTAACCTTTAAATAATAAATATAAATATGCTTATAGTTCTTTACAGGCACAAAAAAACAGCTACATTTTTTTAGTAGAAGTCACTTACACATTTAAAACCAAACCCAAAGAAGTGGAAAAAAAAACATGACAAAATAAAACAAAAACTTTTTTCATACTTCATGTAGTTTTTGGAACACACAATGCATCAAGAGCAATAGACAAAAACCTTGCTCAACGAGTCTTAAGTGAATGGGAATCTTTAAGTTTACGGGTTTATCGCTAGATGGCGGTACTTAGCCTACATTTTTTTCTAGGTTCTTTATTTTTTTTAAATATACCAATAACTATTTAATTAAATACGACCACTGCTAAGCATCGCGATTAAGCTGATTTTGGTTTGTTCTTAAAGAATATTATAAAGGCCTGCTTACAAATTTTGCAATAACTTAACCAAATCCAAATTTTGACAATTGTATATAGTAGAAATAAAAAGTTGAAAATAGTTCAGATAAGGGATGTTGACATTAGATTACATGTAAATTTGTCAGCGAAATTAACAAACAGTGGCGGAGACATAACAGTTTAAAAAAAGTATGTTTTTGACTGATATTTAAAAAAAAATTCATAGCTTGGCAACGCTGCATTCGATCGACATACAAATTTAAAGTTAAATACAGAACCCACAGAGGCTTCATTTGCCACATAAAAACATAGGGTATTCCATTTAAGAAAAATATAATTTTTGATATAACTCTCTTTTGAGGCACCCTGTATACTAGAAAATAATTTTGGATTGTAGCAGAGATGAAATTTTAAAAGTTTTGTTAAGAAAATTTTCTTATAAGTTCAACAGTTAAGTAACAATTTACCGACGCGCGCTTAGTGGACCACCCTGTATATACATTGATGTAAATATTTTTCAGATATTTTAGCTTTGAAAAAAAAAATCAAATTAGCATCAAGTAAGCCATGGAAACAATTAAATTGTTATAATTTTGACGTCTCGATATTGTAAAAAGTTGAATTTTATCATTTTAAAACATTTTAGCTTATATTATAAATAAATTGAAAAAAAATCAAAAAAGTCAGGGAAATAATAAAATTGTTATGTTGCCGAATTTGGTGAGAGTTTTCTCTGGACCAATAGTGTTTATTCTTGCGATTAAACATTCCTACTATAGTGAAGGGAGACTCGTCGGTGAAACAATTTTTTAAAAACTTTGGATCCTGCTGCAGAAGCCTAGTTATTTGCAATGCATACTCAGGTCGGTCCTGCATGTTTTGTTCAGAAAGATTCTGGGCGGACAAATTAATAAGAATGAAGTTTGTAAAATTTTAAAGTTGAATAAATTTTATAATCTGTTTTAATAAGTTTAGATGCCGCATCCTAGACTAGTATTTTAGGATTTTCCAAAATTATAAAGAATAGTTAGTGCTACTCCAAGAGAAAAAGTATAATAATTATGCTGGAAAAAATGAGAATAGCCAAATCTTCGTTTTTATATCGTGCTACAGTCCTTTTCTTTATTTTTAAGTTTTTTCGACCACTAAACTTTCTTAATCTCTATTTTATAGTGTCTATGGATGGTACTTGTTGTTAAGGATATGATAAGTAATATTGCCTTTGCATTGTCGTCACATTGTTATTTTTGCCATTAAAAAGACGCACAATAGCGATTTTTTTGTTCTTCTGGATAGCCCATCGACAAGAAAGCAATATAAATTATACCCTATAGTTAAAATAATAAACTTTAAGTTTTTACAATATTGAGACGTCAAATTTATCATAATAATTTTATTGTTTTCATTGCTTTCTTGATAATAATATGATTTCTTTAATTTTTTTTTAATTTAAGCTAAATTATCTCAAAAATGGTTCTTCAGAACTACTTTGCATATTTCGAGTTTTAAAGGTAAGTTACATGTGTTTTTGTTATTGAGGTAACGTAAATAAAACTGTTTTGTTTACTTTTAGAAAATGATTAAAATGTGGACTGCGGAACAAGATGCCTTTATAATAATGGCACATTTTAGAAGTGCAACTTGTAATGAGGATGAAACTTGGTCATATTTTCTCCAAAGTTGCATGACTAGTTTAGAGAAAGGTTTCCTGACAATCTTGTTGAGTACGAAACATTTGTCTTTCACAGACATGTGCTAATCAATCGCTTTGAAAACAAGAATTTCATTTGTAAGGGCAATTCCACTGGAAGGCCTACCGTGCGTACGGAACCTGTTCTTGATATATGTGCCCGAATGAAGCACATTCCTAACAAATCAGTGGAGAAGTTGTCTACTCAGACCGGTAAGAATAATATTTTAAATAAAATTGAAATTTATATTTACAGTGGCATACATTTTTTTTAGATATGTTTGTTGATACTTAATATAAAGCACTAACCAAAAAAATTGGAAATGCATCCATATAAGGTCACAGTATTGCAAAAATTCTTTTCACCAGATTTTCGAAAGAGGGTGCAGTTTTGTCAATGGTTTATTGAGATTCTTAATAATGAATGATGTTTTGGACTGTACTTTCTTCTCCGATGAAGAGTGGTTTCATTTGTTTGGTTAAAATAATTGGGATTTTTTGTACATTGTTTTATCTTAATTTCTTTAAGCATGTAATAGTTATCCCAATTTCTTTTATTATGTAATAATTGACGTGTAAAAATACTTAGGTAGTGTAATTTATTAATAATGTACAAATAAATCTAAGTCATGTCCACCATTTTAAGTCAAGTAGTTATATTTAAATATAAATAAACTGTGTAAACTACGAGTTAATGTGACTTGAATTTTTCTATTAAGTTTAAATTATCGAAAATTTAAAGGTATAATAAAAATTATTAACGGATCTTCGCTAAACCCAACATAGTCAGGGGAACATGGCACCAAAATAGGCCTTACGAGGGAATTTTTATGCAGTAAGATGGATTCGAATGCGTTTCTTGCATTTGATTTGTATGAACATATAGAAACTTTGTAAACAAATTTAATTAATGGGAAATAAATAACTGCATGTTTGCATTAGAAAAATACATTTTCGAAATGCATCTTAAAGTTTGCAACTATAAAAAAAATATAAATTGGTAAATAATGATAAAAATGGGCTCGAATTTGTTACTCGGGGGTTTTTGAGATCGTTGGACACGCATATGATATTGACAAGGACCTGCGGAGTACCTGGTGGGCGCTAAGGATGGTGTAAACGTCGTCTTATAAAGTTTTACAACAAATCCTGCTAATGTCGGTCCAACTGTCGTAAAACTCCGCTAGACCATGTGTACACTATCCTTAGCGCGCACCAGGTACTACCTAGGCCCTTGCCAATCTCATAGTCCGCATGTCAGCGACCTTGAAAACTCCTGAGTAACAAATTCTCATTTCCATTATTATTTACCTAAATAAACATTTTTTATATTTTATAATTGCAATACTTAAAATGCAATTTAAAAATGATTTTTTTAACGCAGAAATGCAGGTTTTCATTTTCCAATAATTAAATTTGTTCACAAAGTTCGTAGACGTTGATACGAATCCAATGCAAAAAACCGCATTAAAATCCATCTTACTGCACAAAAAATCCCTCGTTTCCTGCCAAAATTTTTGTACCTAAATCTAGCAAATTAAATTATTGACAAACAAGAGACTCAAAACTAAATGCATACAAAAATTATCCAAAAAGTTGTAATACTTGGTTCAAATTACAATTACTTGAAAAAATAATAAATGGTAAATTTTCTAACCTTAAAAAAAATGTTTTTAACATTTAAATATCAATTTTAAAATGTACGGCGCCAATGAATATTTCTAGGGATATTTTATTAAATTTTGTGCAACCTCTGAATAGGCAACCCGCGACATTTTTGGTCACGTGGTTTACAAACATTAATGAAGACCCTGTATATATATATATATATATATATATATATATATATATATATATATATATATATATATATATATATATATATATATATATATATATATATATATATATATATATATATATATATATATATATATATATATATATATATATATATATATATATATATATATATATATATATATATATATATATATATATATATATATATATATATATATAAAAAGAGATCTTTCGTTGTAGGCCATAATATACAGGGTGTTTTGTTTTAAGAAGTTAAAGTTACTTATATTTTTTCATTTCTTTAATGCGTTTTTTTTACTGATAATTTTAAAAGATAATATGAAAAAAACTACAGTTTTCATAAAAAACTTTTTTTTCTATCTTTAAAAATAAAGGCTCCAGATGCCACGCAAATATAATGAAAGACCCTGTACATATAAAATCGGAAGACCTATTCCAGATCCGAAGTTTCCTCAGGCTAACAACTCTCCAAAAGGCGGTTGTTATATAAAGCAGTTTAAGACACGTTTACAAGAAAAAGTAAGTGGATATCCGACTGTAAAACATGAAACGGCCTATTTTGTTTTGGTTCTTTTTTCAAATAGTCCTCCAATATACTTAGGCACGAGGGGCCCCACTGGTAGTAGATAATCGAAAAAAAAATATTTTTTTTTAGATTTTAAGAAAATTAAAAAACCTAAACGTATTTACAAACAGTATGGATTCTATCACAAAAATCCAATTACAGATGAATTTGAACTGCTAGATGTACATGGAACAATTCACTAATTTCGTTGGTTAATTTCAGGTCTTTTCTCCTGACATATTTAGAAGATCTGACCAAATCCGACATGATGCGCTCCTCATGAAAAGTCGTCCACCTGAATAATAACCAAAACTCACACAAAAGCATTCTGACTTGTCTCCTTTTATAGGTCAATGGGATCATCAAGTTCTTTTACTTTAATACTTTATAAGCATACGTTTTTATTTATGACATATTAATATATGTATATTTGGGAAAAATAAAAAGTTTTAACATCTTAAGCAAAATAAAACTGAATCATTCACACTATTTGCGAAAAAGTATGCACATTTTAAATATTTTTATCTTTATTCACTTTATTATTTGATGAATTATGAAACTCTTTTTTCCTAACATCTTTACTAAATAAAAAAAAAGAACATAAAATACAGCAACATCGCCAATATGGTATGGTAAGAGAAAATATTACCCACGGAAAGTTTTCTTACATTAGTTTAGGAGTCTCCACCTAAAAATACATGTTACCTAGAAAAAAGGTCTTTCAAAGTAAAAACATTAAATGATCTATGTCTATCTATGTCTACCTGATTTTAAACGAATGTCTCTTAACGAGCAGAAGTTACGATTTACTTTACGTCCACCGTTTTATAATTTCGTTCTGTATGCACTTCATAATGGATATTTCTCCGTGATTTAAGCAAACTTACGTCTCTCTGCCCTGGGCCAGAAGCCACATGTGGTAAAGCTTCATAGCGGCGAAGCGTAAAGGCTTTTAGAATTTTTCACATGGAAAATAACCGAGGTAGCGTTGAAATAAGTAAACTGCGACACGGCGACGTTAGAACACTGTCGGTGGCGCCTCCCAGTTACATAAAATATACATTTTTGCCTTCGCGTATTATATAAATACGGCTATATTAAAGACTGCTTCATTTCCTCTATAAAATTTAAAATATCTTTTTCGTTGACGACGAGCAGATGCAAATGTGGTGAGCTAGGGTGTTAATGTATGTGTTTTATGTAATATAACCCCAGACATAAAGAAATATTGTATTTAAAAAATGTTACATATAAGCCAGAATTTCTTCTAGAGATAAAAAATGGAGTAAAAGCAAATTAAAATAATTTACGGTTGGACTTAACCATTATGTTTAGTTGTTTTAGTCGCAACCTAATTAATAACTGTTTGCTAAACGTAGTATTAATTATCATAAACTAGCACTCTGCCCGCGGCTTCGCCCGCGTGGACTACATAATTTTGGCTGTTTCCTCCTACTTTACGCGTCGCATCACATTACGCTCCTTGCACTTCGTCTTCCATCACACACTACGTGGTGTAGCGCGCCTCGTGCGATTAAGCAATTTTTATTTTATCGTATTTTATTTGTTATTATTTTGTTATATGAATGCGGTTCCATACAAACTTTTACCTCCCCCCCATTCTACCCATTGTTAAGAATTTTTTAAAAAATTTTCCTTAGCTGACGTATCCTATTTTTCTGCATAATCAGGAACATAATTACCAACTATCATATTTACAACTTAAAAAATTTCTTTATTATTTATTTTATTATTATTATTATTATCAATTATTACGTTAAAACTGATAACTTTTAATCGTAATAATTGATAACCTACATTACAATTATACTTCCGAATCCAGAAATGACGATGTTCCACACATTTACATACTTCTAAGTCCAGAAATGATGAAGTTCGATACAAACTTTAAGCCCCATTCTTCCCCTTTAGGTGGTGAGTTTCCTAAAACTCTATCCTAGCTTATGTTTATTTGAGATAATATAGGATTCTAATGGTAAAAGATTTTTTTAAACCGGTCTTGTAGTTTTGGAGCCTATTTAATAAAAAGAAACAAACAAACAAACAAACAAATGTTTCCTCTTTATAATATTAGTGTAAATTTAAATATGTTATTAACTAAATAATTTGCAAAGGATTTTTTTTCCTGTGCAGTGCTATCTCTTTTTAACAAACGGTTATTACTAAGCATATATTTTTAGCCCACTAAACAACATAAGTGTATAGGTATAGCGTTTATTGCTTTTATTTTAGTAAATTAAATTTTACCGTATTATATCAAACAGTGATAAATTTTATTAGGCTTTTAAAAAAAGTGCCATATTACTTCCAGTTTTAAATGGGGTAAAATTAAATATAACATTAAATTTCAGAATTCTTTAAAGTATTAGAAATATTTTAAATTATATAAAATTGTGTATTTCTGAACTAAATAAATTAATTGAAAAAAAAAACAAAACTGTGAAAAATATTTTTCTTAATATAAAGATTTAAAAAAAAAAGAGTGTATACAAATTTAGTTAATTTTTTTAATTAATAAGATAAAATACAAAAAATAAAAATGTATAATTTTAATTGATAATTTAAAAACATTTAATTGTATTTTTATATTCATTTACAAAAAAAATTTTGTTAATCATAATTTAGAATTTATAATTTTTTGTAATTTTTTAAATGGCCTGCTTACAATTATGTATTTGTTAAATCATTATTTTTTGTAGTTATAAATATATTTACGACTACTTTAGTTTTAAAAAGTACTTATTAGTGTTTATTAAACAGGGTGTCCCAAAAAAATTATTCACCATTTGGGGGTAGACTCTACGATCAAAAATAAGAAAAAAATCACTTATGTCAAAATTTCGCAAAATGTCTTCTTATAAAATTATGGCCATCTTAAATAATAAAATAAAGCAATTATTTAAAATTAAATCCAATGTTTAAATTTAAATCATATATTAACTAAACACATAATAAAACAAAAACATTTAAATTTACAAAGGCAAGTTTTCGAAATGCTGACCATTTTTTTCAATGCATGAGTGCAAACGGCGAATAAAATTGTTTTCTACACGGCTTATTGTTTCGATTTGAATTTGTGCTAAAGCCCCATAAATGCAAACAATAACATCATCTTCACTGTTGCGTAAGGGATGGTAAACCGTATTTTTTAGATAACCCCAACGCCAAAAGCCTATTGGGATGAGATCCGGTGACCTGGGATTGACTTTGACATTCGAAATTTACTCTTCAGTCTTTATCAAACATTACTAGATTTAAATTAATAATTTCAAGTAAAATATTTAACCGGCGAAAATTGCCTGATTTCAATAGTCAAAATGGCTAAAATTCCATAAGGACACATTTTTCGAAATTTTGACGAAAGTGATTTTCGTCCTATTTGTGATCGTAGAGTCTACACCTAAATGGTGGGGATTTTTTTTGGGACACTGTATATAGCTTAGTAAAAAAATAATTTTTAATACCTATCTATACTTGTTTTATAGTATCGGTTTATTTAAAAAACAGTTTTTTTATTTAAAATTATGGTTTATTTTATATAAAATATTTTATTACCTAATATATAATTCGTATAAATAAATATACTACATTTTTAAATAAATGATTTTTGTAATAGTAGAGTTTTATTTAAAAAAAGTAAATAAAATTTTCTTTTAAACTAAAGTTTTTTTTTTAATTTTGTGTAATTATCAGTTTTATCAACAAGCCATTCTTTAATTAATCCTCTAAAAATATGGTTACCTATATTAATAAATATTTGGGTAGAATTTTAGGTTAGCTGCGCATTTTTGGTCATAATGTAACCTGAATTAAACTAGTTGGCTAGTATCGTACTTTAATTTTCTTATTGCTTAGTGTGCTTAGTTAAACTTAAGCATAGAATTGTAGTTGTATTATTACTCATCTTCATGGTTTATTCTTTTCAATATTTGTGAATTTGTTTTCATTTGATAAAACCGATACATTTTTGCTACATTTATTTTTTAAGTTTACTTAGAGTTAGTTATATATCTTATTATTTATGTTACTTGTGGTCATAAATATATTTTAAATTATTGTTGATTTAAAAACAACAATATTTATTACTAACAATTTAACATCTAGGTACTGGTAATTGAAAAAATGATTATTTATTTGATTTATTCCTAACAGAGTTTTTAAATAGCAGATTTAAGAAAAATAAGGCATTACATATTTTCTACTTCTATTTTTTGGGTGGATTTGATGGTTTTTTTCTATAAATTGTTAAGAAGTGACTCGTTCCTTTGCACTGGTTTAAGTAAACCTGCTTCTGCTAACTACCTGATTGTGGGTTTTTATTTCCTCAGCTACGACCAGTTGCAGTCATTTGTAGGATAGCTATCTCGTTTCATTTCCTTATAATTTAGGACATTTTTTTAAAATTTTTTAAAACCTTTATTTTGTAGGTGTTACCGAAAGCTTAACAACTATTGCATTAGAGTAAGAATTAAAAAAAAACATAAATACCATTTTTTAAAGAGGGAGTTTAAGAGAAACTAAGGAAACTTTTTGACCTATAACAAAGAGAGGTATGTTTTTATTCTGCAAGAGAATATCACAGGTTGATTGAAGTTTTTTAAATTAAACGAGTGTGAGTGTAGATGATAAATTTGGCAGTTTATGGGACATCTAGAGACAAGTGATTCAAAATCTTTTTCTGAAAAAATATATTGAGGTAGATCAGATCAACCCCACATAGTGACTTGGTTTACTGATGAGCTCAAAAATATAAGAGAACTGCTTAAACTCTTAAAGAAAGTTTAAAGACAGTACGGGGCCCCCGTATTTCTTGAATTTATAAGGAATTTAAAAATAAATACGAAACATAAATACGGCTAGCTAAAATCAGAGCAAACGATAATACTGTTAAAAGCCTATCAAATCCTATAAAATCCATATAAAATATTACAAATTTTTATCCTGGGCTAATAATTAATAGTCCTGAGCTTAGTCAATGATATCCTGTCCTAAATAGGAAATCTTTTACTAACCTAATAAAAATAAAGGATAAAAAAATTTTTCGTTTTGTGAGGGTCACATTTAAATAGTACGGGACATTACCAACAGTTAAAAACATAAAACAAGTTGTTATATTTTTGAAATTAATGTAGAGCTATTAAAATCAATTAAAAAAACTTATAATTCCTGCACTAACAAAATTAATTAACTCATGCATTAAAAAAAATACATTTCTCTTGCCGAAAAAAACTAAAGTAATACCAGTTTATAAAAAGGGCGACAAAAAACAACCTCAAAACTATATGTCTATTTAATAATAATATTAATCGATTATTTCCCAATTTTACATTATGCACATTACAGAGTTAGAGAATTAGTAGGGCGAAGTTTAGCTGACCCTATGTAAAGAGTTTACTACCTATTCTTACACTAAACGCTAAAAGTATTATTTTTTTCCTTTATATATATATATATATATATATATATAATATATATATATATATATATATATATATATATATATATATATATATATATATATAATATATATATATATATATATATATATATATATATATATATATATATATATATATATATATATATATATATATATATATATATATATATATTTTATATATATATATATATATATATATATATATATATATATATATATATATATATATATATATATATATATATATATATATATATATATATATATATATATATATATATATATATATATATATATATATAAAGACCCGGGGGGCCGGGCCGGGCTTTGGGGAAAACCACCCCCCAACGCCGGCTTTCGGGAAAATTTTTTTTTTTCCTTTTTTTAAGGCTACAATAATAAAAAAAAATTTTTTTACAATCAAAAAATTTAAACCCAAATGCAATTTTTTTTTTAAAAAGATAAAAAAAAATATAGCAAAATATAACAATAAAACTTACGTGCAAAGTGAAAAATTTTTTTTAAAAGGGTAGAGTCTTTTTAAGAAACATAATCAATTTATTGTTTTCATTTATATTTATAATTTTTAATTTAAATTTTTTTAAAATTTATACATCCCCCCCGGGTTTTTTAGAAATTTTGAAACATACTGTTAAGTTTTAAAACATATCAAAAAATAGATAGTGGTAATTTTCAGGGCAAAAAATTTTTTATTTTTTTCTTTTTTGTTATTATGTCGAAAAAAATATGTATAAAGTGTGCATGTTGGGAAAAATTTTCAGAAAATTTTTTAAAATTTTTTAGGGCCCTTTTTTTCTTTTATATTTTATTATACAATAATTTAAAAAAAATTTTTAAAAAAAAATAAGGATGGAAAAAAAAAAAATCTTTCTAAATTAATTATTGTTTTGTTTTTTTGTTTTTTTAATAGGCTAGAATAAATTATGCTTAGATCGTCAATATCTTTTCTTTTTTTTCATGCAACAACTATCCCGGAAAATCTCCCACCATTTCTAAAAAAATGTCTTTTGTTTTTTTTTTTTTTCTGGTTAAGTACCTTTGCATTAGCAAAATCTATGTTATGATTGGTCATAAGGACATGTTCTGATAGGGTACATGTTTTTTTTTTTTTTGAGTCTGGAACCCCTTTTGCTTGGTAATGCGTTGCTGTAAATAATTAATTTAGGGAAAAATTTTTTTTTTTATCCATCCTTACTTTTTTTAAGAATTTTTTTTAAATTATTGTATAATAAAATATAAAAAAAGAAAAGGTCCAAATAATTTTAAAAGAATTTTCTGTAAAATTTCCAACATGCACACTTTATACATATTTTTTTTGACATAATAACAAAAAAAAAAAAACCTACAAAAGGGAAATTTTTTCCTGATAATACCACTACTGCTATTGATTTCGATATGTTTTTTAACAGTATGTTTCAAGATGTTCTAGAAAACACCAGGATGTATAAATGTTAAAAAATTTAAATTAAAAAATTTTGAGTACTAAGATGTAAAACAATAAATTGATTATGTTTCTTTTAAAGACTCTACCCTTTAAAAAAACTCACTTTGCACGTAAGTTTTATTGTTATATTTTGCTATATATTTTTTTTT
>JAHBCN010012534.1:0-26544 GCA_019359885.1 Listronotus oregonensis
TTTATTTTATTTATTTTTTCTCCACCACCACTGACTCTAACATACTTTTCCAATGATAAATTTATAACCATGTGGCTTTCGCAAATTTTCGTTGGTGAGACCGAATGGCTCCGCAGTGTCCTGAGTTTTTAGCGCAGAGTTTGTTTTTAAAATAAAGACATAAATCTTGTGAAAACTGGGTCGAGGTAAATTTAATTTTGTTTTGAATGTTATTTCTTAAAAATCACAATACACTTAATAAATAAGTTTGCAACATCGTTGTTTTGGTTTTATGCTTTAAACACGTCTTTCTTAAGTTATAGTAGTTTTCCTAGCACGTGCGGAAAGTTATACTTTCCAGCACGCTATTGCCATTGATCGAACGACGCGTAACGGAGTTCGGGCAAGCATCAGAGTGTGGGAAAGACACTTTCCGCAAGAGTTGGGAATTTTTTTACGACACAATTAAAAAATACACAAAGTTTTAAAAATTTATTGTTTTAGTAACAATTTATAACAACAAAACAATACAATACAAGTGTATTACACTTAAGTACCTTACTAAGTTTGCAAAAGTACGCCAAAAATACCTCTCTTTCATGCTTCAAAGCATGCTTGTTCTTGCACTAATTTAAAGATTGGTTGTATTGCTGCTCGTATTTTTTTTATTTACTTGCTAATAGGTTCATATTCATAGTCCAGGAAATGAACCATTTCGCCTAGCAATTTTTTCAAAATTCATAGAATGACATGATGAAATTTTGAGAGTAGGTAAGGAATAGTCCAAGGATCAAAATCTATATCATGCCGAAGGGCGCCTTTACCTTGGGGGTGGTTGCCAAACCATCTCGGGGGTGGAATTTTTTAAATACAGTGTGTCCCAAATTGGTGGGGAATGTATAGGGATCTTGGAAACCACGATAAATAGAAAATCGGTTAAATGGGGAAAGTTTTGGACAATTATGTAAGTAAGCTAATCCCGTTTACTACATGGTTTTATCTATTCAGGTTTTTGATAAATTTTAAAAATACCTGAAACATGCATTTTCGAAAATCGGTCATATTTTTTTTTATAAGTGAAATTTTTTCAAATCTGTAAAATCTTTTTTAAAGCAACTTTTTTTGTAGAATATGACCGAGTAGTCAATTTTTTTTGTACGTTTCGTTTTTTTAGAATCATCATCAACTTTATTTTTTCATATGGACGCCATATTGAAATTTTACGCAGCCAAATAGTGGTTTTTATTCTGATTTCAACAATGTATAACATGTTATAATTTAAGAGTTTATACCCTCATTTATTTTAAAAAACAAATATTTTCTCAGATGGCCTTGATTCCGGCGAACGTCATTTTTTTTTGTAAACAATAAAATATTAGTAATTATTTTATTGTTTAATATTAGCAATATTTATAATTATTTATATTAATTGGCAAAATAGATAAGCTGAACAGATATTTGAACATAGCTATAACGTTAATACCGTGTTACAACAAAATGTAATGGCGCCCATATGAAAAAGTAAAGTTTCAACTTTACTTTTTCATATGGGCGCCATATTGGATTTTTTCGCAGCCAAATAGTGCTTTTATTCTTATTTCAAGAATGTATAACATGTTATAGTTTAGGAGTTTATAACTTCATCCATGTCAAAAAACAAATATTTTCTCAGTTGGCCTTGATTTCGGCGAATGTCATCTAGCGTCATTATCAAGTTAGCTCGGGTACGTTATTAAAATTTTTTCAACTTTGTAAAATGGTTAATTATTTAAAAAAAACTTGATATGTTGCAACGTTATTTCCAAAGCAATAGAAATGTTAATATAGCTGCGCAAACGTATTTCGACAATTTTCCTAAAACGCAGCATTCTAAACTAACATACTTTTGAAAACTGGTTACAAATTTGCTTAAATTCGGAAGTTTTAAAAAACCACGACCTAAGAAGTAAGTTAAAGAAAATCGACAACGAGATGCTGCAGTTAACCAACATTTTAAAGAAAATTCAACATCTTCAGCCAGGGATGTTGATAGAAAATTCCACATACCTAAAACAACCATTCATAGGGTAGTTAGGACTATTTAAAAAAATATCGTTAATATGTTGAGAAATATGGACAACATTTTGAATTTTAGGTCGTAATTTTACATCTTCATTTTAGTAGAAATACTAGTTTAGCCACTTTTCATTGTTTTTGTTTTCACTTGTTTCAATTAACTTGTTACGTGTAGTTTTGTTGTAACACGGTATTAACGTTATCGCTATGTTCGCGAAACCCATTTCTGTAAAATATCTGTTCAGTTTATCTATTTTGACAATTACTAATATTTTATTCTTAACAAAAAAAATGACGTTCGCCGGAATCAAGGCCAACTGAGAAAATATATGTTTTTTAAAATAAATGACGTTATAAACTCTTAAATTATAACATGTTATACATTGTTGAAATTAGAATAAAAAGCCCTATTTGGCATCGTAAAAATCCAATATGGCGTCCATATGAAAAATAAAGTTGATGATGATTCTAAAAACCCGAAACGTAGAAAATACAAATTGACTACTTGGTCATATTCTACAAAAAAAGTTGCTTTGAAGAAGTTTTTACAGATTTGAAAAATTTTCACTTATAAAAAAAATATGGCCGATTTTCGAAAACGCATGTTTCAGGATTTTTCAAAATTTCTCAAAAACCTGAATAGATAAAACCATGTAGTAAACGGGATTAGCTTACTAACATAATTGTCCAAAACTTTCCCCATTTAACCGATTTTCTATCTATCGTGGTTTCCAAGATCCCCATACATTCCCCACCAATTTGGACACACTGTATATTTTGACCACAGAAATCGATAGAAAAATGATTTCTAAGCAAAAAATGTTTATGATTTTTTTGTAAATTGAATACTTTTCGAGTTATTCGTGATCGAAAGTCGGAGTTCTTAATCGGTTTATTTCAAATAACTTGATAAGTATGCATTTTATCAAAAAAAAAAAAATAAAATGTAGCTTTTGAAAAAACGAATAAAATGATTATTTTGTAATTGCTGTGGGACCAATACAAACCAAGTTGTGGTTTGTTAAAAGTTAGCTGTTATTCATCAAACACAAGATTTCAGAGATTCAAACTTTTTTAAAGCATTTGCAAAAACCTTTTTTAAAAAAAATACGTATCATAAAAGTTAAGTTATGATTAAAATAGGGTTAGACCAAATTTTTGAGTGCAAAAATCTTCAAAAAACAACCTCCTAATTACCACCCTAATTAAAATGATTCGTAGCCTTTTTTCAATTCACTTTATTTATGTATCATGAATACATCCAAAAATTTTAATTTTAACCGATTAAAAATGAGTGAAAATCATATTTCAGAATTTTAATAAAAAATTACCTTTTCTTAAAAATAACTCAAAACCAAAGGGAGGTACGTAAAAATTTGTATCAAATTGTAGTTTTTTGAATTACAAATATTTCCCTTTTTTTTAATTTACTGTATGACGGAAATTAAGTGAGGTATAAACGTTTAAAACGCGAGTTTATAGACGAGAACTAACTTGTTTCAGTCCTGTAAACTCACCCCTTTAACAAAGTAAGGGTATTAAACAGTTTTAATATACCGGGTGTTGCTCCGCCGAGCGGGACATAGGGAATCCCATGTAAATTTTGAAGTAGTCAAATATTGGCTCCCGTAATTATTTTAGAAAAAATGCTATTAGGATTTATTGAACAGCACAATAAGTTCCACCCAAAATGAAAATTTGAGCATTTTTCAACCAACCAGTAAAGAGTAAACTGCTTAAATACTTCTGCAACGTAGTATCTCATTATGCACCCTGTACTATAGAAATTAATAATAAAAACACCATATCGATTTATCAGTGACAATTTAGATCATTTATTTATAATGTCATTGCCAAAACTGAACAATTTTATACGGGAATTTCAAAAAGAATCCTCGCATTTCATTTTAGTTTACAGCTAATTCCAACACATGCACTCACAGTTACGCAAGTCAATAAAACAAATTTGTCTACATTTAGAAATCAATGTATGATGAAAATATCAGGATTTAATCAAATGCTCAAATATTCCTCCATTAACTGCCAGACAATAACCCAAACGATTATAAAACTCATTTTTTACGTTGGCTAGTTGGTACATCGATATTCTGGCACATTCAGCGGAAATAGCATTCCTTAGCTGGTCTAAATTTTCATATTTTTTATTGGTATAAAGCTTAGTTTTTAAATGTCCCCATAGAAAAAAATCGTTTGGCGAAAGATCCGGAGACCTGGCTGGCCAAGATATTGCGTGGTTCGGGCCTATGATGTCGTTATTAAATGCGTTGTTCAAGTATTCGCGCACAGCTCTGGTACTGTGTGCTGGGCAGCCATCCATTTGATACCAAATCTCTTGATTTTCACGAGCAAGGTTGTTCAAAGCAGGCAAAAAATGTTCCTCTAAAAGTTCCAGAAAGTACTCCGCATTCAAATTTCGGTCAAGGAAAAATGGTCCAAGGATATGGTGGCCGAAAATTCCCGCCAAAACATTAATTTTTTGTGGATATTGAGCCCTTGTCTCAACAAATCGATTTTGGTTTTCGTTACTCCAGTACCGGCAATTTTGAATGTTGGGTTCGTTGTTCAATGTAAAAGTGCATTCGTCAGTAAAGCAAATATTTTGTAAAAAACCTCTGTCAGTGTTTGTCCTCTCCATCATCTTAAAGCAAAATTCCTGTCGTCGTATTTCGTCTCCGTCTCTTAATTCTTGGTGTTTTTCGTACTTGTAAGCGTGGTATTTACATCTTTTTAAAATTCGAGATATTATGGTGTGGTCTTGTCCAGTAATGTCCTCCAGTTGTCTCGTGCTAATGTTTCCTTCGGCCTCCTCTACACAAAGTATCACGTCTAAATCCCTCTTGTTTTGTACAATTTGTCTCTGATTTTCACGTCGATTTTCTTCACATTTGCAATTATTGATTACTGTGCCTGTAGTTTCAAATTTTTTTATCGTCCGTTTTATTATCGATTTACTTGTATTGGTCTATTGGGAAAATAGGCTGCAAACATGTCCGCTACTCTTCGATAACTATTTCCCTGATAAAACCATTTTATAATAGTGATTTTTTCTTGATTTGAGTAATTCGTTATTTAAAAATGATGTGACATTGATCTGACAACTTGAGAGTAAGAGGTTAAATAATTTTTCTGGTATTTTATTATAAACTTCTAATAAAACAGGGCGCGTAAGAAGATAGGAGATTCGTAACTTATTTTAGCATTTATCTCTTAGCTGGCGGGCTGAAAGAGCTGAAATTTGTACACTGGGTAAAACTTTTCGTGCTCTTTAAAAAATCCTAATAATATTTTCTTCTAAAATAATTAGGGGAGCCAATATTGGACCACTTCAAAATTTACATGGGATTCCCTATGTCCCGCTCGACGGAGCAACACCCGGTACCTATAGGACCTTATAGCTTTTAAAAAAACCAACAAAATGGAACTTTTTATCACAAAAACTGAAAGATTTATGCTAAAAATACCAAAATTTTTTAAAGCATGCTAAAAGCGATTTTTTAAAAAATCGCGGAACAATTGAAAAAAAATAATTTTTGGATTTTTTATAATTTTTTAAAAATATGCAAAATTTACACATTAATATATTTTTGAGTTGTCAAATATTTTTATTCTCATAGTTTATCAAGGATAGAATAATTTAAAAAAAAGAAAAATGTTAAATTTCGATATTTTTTTTTTGAAAATCCTAAAACTAATATTTTTGCAAAAGATTTTTTTTAATTATTTGTCTTTACACGTTGAATATTAAACAAATTACTAGAAATTACTAAACTTAAATGAATGCATTTTATTGACGAAAAACTTAAAAAATACCCATTTTTTTTATAAAAAATAGAAATTCTCACCGAAAAAAAAACGTTTTTTGGATTTTTCTTAAAAGATTCGTAAATGCACCGTAAAATGAAACAAAATGATAAGAAAACGTGTCAATATCTTTATTTTTCAATTTTTATAGCCAAAAATAGGTTGGGCCGAGATTCTAAACAATTCCTTATTTTTTAAGCTCTTTGAAATGATGTAAAAAATGCTACTAGTTCACTTATTTAAACAATTTTGTATTTTAACTAATAACAAAGTTACCAACGGCGGAATTTGGATAACCCTGTATTTTTTGCACTGGTAAAAGTAATCATCAGTAAATTTGGCATCGCCGCGCTGCTGATTATTTGTCAGTAGAGTTCGCACGCGAAAAATCCGTTTTAGTTAATAGTGATATAAAATTTCCACGGTCGTTGTTTAAAGATGGCATTAGACAAATAGAGTTCTGTCACGGACCTGAAATAAACCTTATAGATAAATAAAGGAACGTCGTAAATTGGCGACTTTGTCACGATCGAATTCTAGGTATAATTTTAGCGGTGGTTGACCCGTATCTGATTACTTTTTAATGCAAAAGGTAGACCAGCTTTAAGAAAAAAAAACACTATAAATAGTTTAAGATACAAATTAAACACGACCTTTACCAAATGAAAATTATTTTTTATTAAATCAAATATGTAAACACAAGTGTCGCTAATAGTTTGCCTATAAAATTATGGTCAAGGCTTTGATTAATTAAATAAAAAACAAAAATGTTTAATATACCCTGTATAGTGTCAATTCTTATTTTTTTATTCTTCGTGATAGTACTAATATACCACTATTTTTCTTTAATTACTTAAAACTAAAGAGGTAGCTACTAAAGATTGTAACAACTATAACTTTAGAAAGGCCGATTTTGATGCCATGGTTCAGATGTTTCAGACAGCTGACTGGAATGACTTGGAATCCTATACTGATGTAAATGAGGCTGTAAACAAATTTTATTCAAAATCTATAACATTTTTAATGCATGTGTTCCTAAAACTAAAAAGAGTAAAGCATATCCAGCATGGTTTACAAAACAAATAATTATAGACTTAAAAGAAAGACAAGCTGCGGAAAGAAAGTGCATCCGCATAACAATACACTAAGACAAACATTTGTTCAATTAAGGGCCAAAATTAAAAGAGGGATATAGATGAGGCTTACCCTTGTATTTGGTTTATATCCAACATGAAATGATTCGGATTCCAAGTCGTTCTGGCAATTTATCAACGACAAGAGGGGATCGGTGCAGATTCCAAGTAAGATGCATTTGAATGAACGTGTAATGACTGATGGAGATGCAATTGTAAATTCCTTTGCAATGCACTTTGAGTCTGTGTATAATAGGGAAAGAGTGAAGGCGAGTGAACTGATATTAAATGAAAAAAATGTAATGAATGTCTGGATATTGATGTAGTGACTGATTTGGACATTTATGAAGCTGTCAGGAACCTTAGAATAAATAAATCAGTGGGACCAGATAAGATTCCAGCATATTGTTCGGGCACTTGTGGACTTTATCATAAAACCACTTAGATTTTATTTAATTTAAGTTTAAAAACGGGAAAGTTTCAGATTTTTGGAAAGAAGTTCGAGTTTGTCCTGTGTTTAAGAAAGATGATAAAACGAATTAAAAAATTATCGTCCCATATCTATACTATCAGTTTTAGCTAAAGTTTTTGAGTCCATAATTTCAAAAATGTTCTGGACAAAACAAAAAATATCGCACAGACAGCACGGATTTATAGATAAACGCTCAACAGTAAGCAATATGAGTAATGTGACACAATATATTACTGATTCTCTTGATAAACGAAAACAAGTCGATGTCATATATTATCTGACTTTGCAAAGGCTTTTGACAAAGTACTGCATAATGTTCTTTTGAATGTTGCTGAAAGGGGAATTTGGGATATGTGGTAAATTATTATTGCTGCTTGGGTCTTACTTAAGTAACAGAAAGCAAAGCGTTTGTGTTAGGGGTTTTCAATCGAGGAGTTATTTGGCAACGTCGGGGATTCCTCAAGGTTCTAATCTGGGACCTCTGATGTTTCTTTGGTTTATTGACAGCCTAAAAATGTAATAAATAATTCGGAGTATTTGTTCTTTTGCGGATGATTTAAAATTGTATGCCTTGTAAATGACGTTGATGATTGTATTAAATTACAGGAAGACATAGACAGAGTTGTACAATGGACCGAGAAAAAAAAACTCTATTTTAATATTAATAAATGTAAAGTCCTTACGTTTTCACGAAAGAAGTCTCCTGTAATTTATAAGTATAGAATGAATGGCGTGGCACTGGATCGGGTGCAGGAAATATGTGATTTGGGTGTTGTATTTGAATCGGACTTAAGTTTTCGAAAACATATTGCCGAGATATCAAGACGGGCTTCTGGAATGTATGGATTTATTGTTAGAAACACAAGACGGTTTCAAAGTGTACAGTGTATTAAACAGTTATATGTTACTTATGTTAGAAGCCTCTTGGAATATGCTTCCACAGTATGGAATCCACACTATCAGTGTCATTCGTATGCTGTGGAAAAAGTTCAAAATAAGTTTTTAAGGTATCTGTACTACAAAGATACGGGGACATATGACTTTTATGTTCCAAAGCAAGAATTACTGCATCGTTTCGGGTTAGAAACTCTGGAAAAGAGACGCAAGATTGCTAGTGTGGTATATTTATATAAAATTTTGCATAATTTAATAGATGATGCTGATTTCTTGTCTTTGATAAAAATAAATGTCCCTTCCCATAACACTCGGAATACATTGACCTTTTATGTTAGTGCTGCACAACTAATAGTTTTTTAACTCGCCTTTGCAAAATATGTGCAGGACTTATAATAATGTTCAGTTAAATTGTGATATTTTTTCCGTTAGAATTAATGCATTAAAGAGACATCTTAGGGAGGTTATATTGTAAAAGTGTCTGTGATAATTGCAGAACTGTAATTATATGTATAGCAAGACTGAATGATTAATGGAGGGGCATCACCCTCACTCGCATGCTATTCTTTTGTCTTTGTTTTCGTTATTTTGAGTGGAAATTTTTCAGTATTTATTTTAATGGGTGTTTTTTAATGTATGCCAGTGAGGCTGGTGTTCTCCCTCAATTATAATAATTATAGTACTATTATTATAAATGAATCTTAACCTACTTTATAATAGGGTATATGGTTACCTGTTAAGTTTGTAAATAAATAAATAAATAAATAAATAAATAAAGCCTTTGAAAACTTTTGAAATTTAAAATTAAAGAACATATTAAAATTTTTTGGTACACCCTGTATCGTTTAAATATATACATATATAAATATATCTGTGGGTGCTCCGAGTCAAAAATGAGCAGTTTTCCGAATTTTTCCTTTACCTCTCCTAACACCTACTTACATACCAAATTTTATGTTTCTATTTCCTTAGGAAGTGCCCCATAATTTTAGAGAATCAGTGAGTGAGTCAGTCGCTCAGTCAGTCAATAGTTAAATGGCGATATTCAATTTGACACTACTTTCTTATATATTTTTTTTTACTTATGTGAATTTACATACCAAGTCTCATACCTTTATGTGAAATGATAACAAAATTATGATGGGGGACAAAATTGGCTGAACCCTTTCGTGTAATATACACACATAGTGCGTCAGGCCGCAACTACGCCTGGTGCATTACGTGTGCCTAGGTTAGAGTAAAGGGTACTATCATCGGCAAGACTGTGTATCAGATTAATCGTGAAAGAGAAAAGAAGAAATGGAATTCACTCTGATCTCTTGGTCACATCGGCATTAACTTGGTGAGAGCTAGAAGAGTAATCATCTAATATAACTGATATACGTAGATTAGAAAGAAAAATGGAGAGTCATCAACAAAGTTTAGGTAAAAGACCGTAGTAAGGAAGTTTGTTACGGAGCTCATCGTGTCACACATGGTCAAAAGCCCTGGATATGTCAAGAGCAACAATTTGAGAATCGGATTCAAGGGACTTGTTCCTGTTGTGTTAGACAAGGGGAAAAAGATCTTTTTTGGATCTTTTGTTACACAAGCTTAACTGGAAAACTTTATCATTACTTTGCAGAGAACTAGATAGGTCTATAATATTAGGAAGGAGAGCTGTAGAGCCTCTTTTAGGAATAGGTAACAAACGCGCGGCTTGCCAGCTCTTCGGATAAATGCCCGCGTCATAAGAAATTTAAAAGGGGCGAGTTAAGATGGGTGCAAGCTCGGAAGCACATTTTTTTGAGACGATTGCTGGTATGCCATCTAGTCCAGACAATTTCTTAGTTTTAAGAGAAAAAAGGATACTCTTGATCTTCTTGATCATCATTCGCGCTATTTACACACTTGTTTCTTCCTGGACTGCTTCTGCTATGTTATCTCAACAGGCATTCAAATATTCTCCGTAACTACTTTGATTGCCTCGACATCCTTATCCCACTTCTGACACCAAACGTTCCCACATCCCTGGTAGAAAAACCAGCAACTAGCGGCTTTAGATATACCGTATCCCAAGGCTTCCGACAAAGACAAAGGAGTCAGCATCGCCTTTGTCAGCATCAGATTTCTAACGACACAGATTTTACAGTCTAAATTTCTGCGAGTATACTCTGATTCCACTGCGACTTCAAAAAAATGTATTTTTAACTTAAAACTCATTTTTAGCATAGTAACCGGATAAAAAATATGTTTTTCTATTTACTAATTTTAAAAAAGAGAATATTTTGTCATTTTACAGTTGTTTAGCAAAACATTCCCTTTTTTAATTGATATCTAATATTTTTTTCAGATCCTATCTGGATGCCGATAGGGTGCTTTCTGAAGTTAAATTGCTTAGGTAAGTATACCGATTCCTGTTTATTAATTTTATGAAATAATCCTCTTTTTTATATATACTAGATAAAACTTACATAACCTTTTCCATACTTTAATAACATACATAAATTTAATGCACGTGTGAGCACTATGTAGTGAAGCGCGAAAATGTAATGTGCGATGATCAGTTGCAATTAGGTTATATTCTATTTAACAAATGAATTATTATTGTTAATATTAATATGATACTTGTATAGACAGATATTTTTAAATCACGCCTATTTTTCGTATTATTGAAAATAAATAAATATATATCGAACTGTTATAACATACTTTGTTAAAGAGGAATGAATTAAAACCGACAGACATTCATTTGAGACTCCCAAAAGTTTGCTATTTTCTTCCCCTTTATTTTTATTTGTCAAGAAATAAGCTGCTAAGTTAAAACTGGCTGGCATTTGTAAAAAGTATTAAAATGTACATGATATGGTTTAGTCTACCGGTGGGTTAAGGGTGTGAAATTGCCAAGACCATATGCATTTGAAAAAAAATGTGTTAAATATATCTTGCACGAAGCATTAAAAATATAAAAAAACTTTGCATCAGAGCAGGATTTAGAACATTTTCGTAAGAATAACACTGATATTGTTCTACGATTTATAGCCATGTATGAAACTTTGATTCGCCATATTACTCCTAAGACTTAACCACAATCCGAACAATGGATAGGGGCCGGATTCCCAGTGCCCAAAAAAACAAGCCAGTTTTTTCAGGCGGGTTATGTTATAGCATCTGTTTTTTTGGATGCTGAAGACATTTTGCTTGTGAAATACCTTAAGGAAAGCAAAACTATAACTGGATTTAAAAAATACCTGGTTTTTCACAGAAGGAATTGTATTTTCATCGGGAGGTGCACACGCGCACAGAAATGTTTTGGCAGTAGGAAAATTAAGAGGTATTCTAATTTTCTTTCTCCGGCGTCTCTTTCCCAAGCTGGAAATCTTCTTCGGTGGTAGAGTTTTTTTTAAATGCAGAGGCAATTGCTGCAGTAACAATAGCTGGTATTTTTCTTTGGAGAAAATGTTTTTAGATAGTCCAAATAAAATCTGTGGCCCATATACCTTCGTGTGCTTTATAATTGGCGATGAAAATTTTTTCGAGTCACCGACGAGGAAAAATTTTCTAGAAAACTGCGTGATTAAAAAAAAATTCTAGACATCAATTTAAAGACACTCGGGGATTTGGTAAAAAATGTCAGTCAAAATTCAATTCAAGTGCTATTTTTAGAACAATTTTGCGTCAACTAGTGCATAAAGTAGCACTTTATTGCACTAGTAAAAGAAAGTAACTGTCGTTGTTAATAACAAATGGTCAAACAACAATTTTTAAAATTTTATTAAACAATTAATTAAGCATTAAATAACAAATTGATACCTAATTAAACAAGTTTTAAGGTTGGTGCTAAAGTAATCTAAGATTCCGTCTTTATGCATTTTTAAGTACACCACTGTCTGTATGCTTTGTATATACAGTGTGGATCAGCCAAATGGAATAAATTCAATATTAAATAAATGGAGGCGTATTCGAAAAAATGCTCGGACATGTCAAATAATATTTTTAATTGCGCATCTTTTTCAACTAAAACTGTTTATACAGGGTGTGTAATGTGACGGTGACCAATATCAACTTTCTTAATTTAAATGCAACACCCTGTATATTATTCAATTTTTGGATTCTCCAGAACGTTCTAGATATATTTCGTGTAAAATGTCCTATTTTATTTTCAACTGTTTCGGAAATTTAAGTGCTTTTAGATGTATTGGGTTTGCATGCTTGCCACTTACTTAAGGGTTACTTTGCGAGCATATACCTACTAGAAGCAGCCTTGGGAACAAGCGTGCGAAAGAGAAGCAAGAATAGGTGTATAACCTCTCTCCCTCTCTCTCTTAATTTGTCGGCGGTGTATATACCCCTTCTGCCAGTTAATCAGCACGCGGGGCGAAAGTTGATCCACACAGCCGAGCGGCAAGGCTGCCTCTAGTAGGTATATGCACAATAAGTAACCCTCAAGAAAGTGGCAAGCATGCAAAGGCAATAGATGCAATAAACCTGAAAACGCTTAATATTTCCGAAACAGTCGAAGATAGGTATAGGACATTGTACATAAAATATGTCTAGAATGCTTTGAAAAAAAACAAAAATTGAATAATATACAGGGTGTTGCATTTAAATTAAGAAAGTTGATATTGGCCACCGTCACATGACACACCCTGTATAATCAGTTTTAGTTGAAAAAATGCGCAATTAAAAATATCAATCGACATGTCCGAGCATTTTTTCGAATACGCCTCCATTTATTTAATATTGAATTTATTCCATTTGGCTGATCCACACTGTATCTTCGTACAACGTTCTTGACATCGTAGGTAGTCAGGAGTCCTTAACTGCTGCTGCAGCCGTCTTTATTTCTTCTGAGACTTCTGAGGTTATAGCAACTGCTGTGGCAACCGCTTGATAACCTTTTGAGGTAAAACCCTATACAGGTATACTCAAATTTTTATTTCTTCCTTTTTTTAAGTTTTAACTACATATAATCCAATCGCAATCGTACATAAAATCATGTATATAACGCGTACATTAACAGGCTTTATTAACTCATCATTTTATAAAAATATTTGTTCCATAAAGAGCTAAATTATATACTAGTTATATAAATAGCTATTATTAGGCTATTGTCTATTAGCTAATTAGCTTAAAGTGACAGGTGTAACATTTTCACTGGAAATTTCTATTCTAGTACTACCCTCAAATATCGATTAATCCTTGATGCCAGCATTTGTATCAATCGGAAATAATACTGCCTACGTTGGAAATCACAGAGTATCCCAACAAGTATCAGTCTGCAGCCATTTCTTCAGAATATTTGAAATGTACATCCATCTAACCCACGATACCTTTTGTTGTTTTCTTTTCTTTCCTTTATAAAAACTAAATAAATCAATGCCGTCAGTAGGTTTTTTTAGAGCTCACAACAAATACAAAGCGGCCTACCTTCTGCTTTTTACCCCCATACCATTTAATTATGTTTATCCGATAGCCATCAGCATTCTTTTTATAACATCCCCAAACACGAATTTATCGCCCAAAGTTAGTCGAATCGCGTTTTCGCCTCATTAAGGCCATTGACGTCATACCTGACCTTCGCGTGTCTTTAATGCCCTTCCGACGACGGGTGCTGGGGCGAAAGTGCATTTATCGGTGTAAGGCCTCACCTGAAATGGGGTAAATATTGACGGGAACGGGATTTCTAGATGATTTAGCAAAACGATAGGTTCGTTAACAATTTTTTTTTGCATTTGATGAAAGGATATAATTAAACTAAACTTAATAAGATTAAATCAAAGCTAGATAAGATCTTTCATAAATACTAAGTACAAAAACCGAAAGAATGTATTTATTTATTATACAGTCAGGACATAAAGTCGTCCCCTCCCCTATATTTTAAGAGGTACAGAAGATATTTAAACCAGATTTGGGATGTAGCATGACTAACAAAATGATGACATCCTACATAAAAATGACAGCTGTAAGTGTCACAGCCATGACGTGACTTCGCGTTGGCGAAGTTTATTCAGGTTTCAAAGAAGAGTTGTAAAAACTTTAGATTTTACATAACCCCACAAAAAAATTTAAGAGGTTTAGGCCGGGTGACCTAGGTGGCCTTTCTGTCTAACCACGATCCATCTATTTGGATAGTTGGCATTAAGATATTCTCTTGCACCCAGAAAATAGTGCGACGTTTCGTCTTTGGGCTGCCATCATTAACTTTGTTTTTTTAAATACGGCCCTGGATTTTTATTACGGATTTTAAAAGATTTTAAAGTCCCAAAACCAATGATATTTCACACCTATTCGAACAATTTTTTATTAATGGCAATTTCCATAATCATGTGTTAAAGAAAGACAGAGAATGAATTATTGATAAGATCTTGCCAGGAAATCATTAAAATCATTTTTTCGAATAAGTGCGATACATAATTGGTTTTGGGATCTTAAAAGCTCTTAAAAATCTGTAGTAAAAAATCCGGGACCGTATTTAAAAAAGCAAAGTTCATGATGGCAGCTCAAAGACGAAACGTCGGTGTATAAATCTAATAACAGTGTCTTGTAAAACAGAAAAAATAGCAATAAGAATGTCAAATGTATTTTGCTATATCTTTTTAAATAGAGTCATTTTTCAAAAGTATTCGAACTTTCTTAACTTTTAAGGTGGCATTTTGATCAGCATCAACTTGTGCCTTTATTTTACTGACCTCGTATCTCTTTAGGTTTCCGAGATCCCAATGATAAAGCTCGAATTTGGGACACCCTGTACATTTATTGTTTTAAAAAATTAAAATCGTGATTTTAAAGGTTTTTAAAATTACCCAACTGATATTGATGCTAGACAGTTATTTTTTATTATATCAAATACTTTCTTAATTTTACGTTTTTTTAAAGGAGTTTGCTTTACAAAAACACCAGAAGTGTTCCAGTTCTTTCTGTGATTATTATCAAATGCATGTTTTTGATTTATGGAATTATGTGTTATTTATATGTGTGATGTTTTTTAAGCGTTTAGCTATAGTCTGGACGTTTTACTTAGATAAAATTTCTTAGATTCACAGGGTATTTTATAGAAACTACCTTTTTTGTATTTTCGTTAATACTAAGTGATTTTGTTTTTGCTCTTTCAGTTTTTATAATATGAAAATAAAATGTCATGGCGCTATTTTAAATTTGGTTTGTTAAAATTTAAACAAGCAACTATTTGTAAAATTAATTGTTTAACTATTTTTAACTTAAATATCTTTAAATATTTTTTATGTTAATATTTGGATAAGAACAAAATATTTTTATTTCTTCAGATAAACTTTTTACAACTCCTTTGTAATCATTGTTTGTTAAAGTCTAATAAATAAATAAAGTATTATAAATGAATCTGCCACAACAATATGTGACATATTAGTAAATATGTTTTTAAAAGTAATCTAAATTACAGAGTAGAATTAGTGGAATGTGTATCATATATAAATGGATTGTGAAATATTTTAAAGAAAATTGTGTCATACTAAACTATATTATAACTGGTTTTCTTTATGTGGACTTCAAACCCAGTCCAAAAAAGATTTTTAATTAAATATCAAAAAAGGACCAATCTGTATAAATTGAGTTGAAAAAAGAAAAATAAAACTTATTTAAAGTTAAACTGCATCCAAGGCTTAAAAATAATGTGATAAAAAAATTGGTGCAAATCTTTTTTTTTTTAATAGGTATAAAAAAACAGCAGGATATTTTTTTCTTTTAAATGCCCTTTTTAAAATTTTTTGATGTTGAATATTTAGTTCCCACAACTAACACTTTTGTGCATCTTATTTTAAGAACAGAGAATCTGATACTTTTGACTTAATTTTTAGGTTTTTTTGAAAGGTGGTATGTTTTTTTAATCCAGTATATTTGGCAGACTTACATATATCTGTTGATAAATAATACTGCTTGTATTTATGTATTTTTTATTAGTTTTAGTTGGTAACGCAAAAAATTCGTATACCTATACCTAACATTTCTTTAAATGATATTTTTATTAAAGTTTTGACCGCAGATTTTTTGAAACTTACTATACCAGGTGTCAGTCATAATTTCTAAAATTTAGATGTATCAAAATGAGATTTGATGTAGGTAAATTGTATGGAAAGAGAATTCACAATTTTTTTACTTTACGGTCACTTCGGTTTCACCGGAAATAGCTTCGGTATTGAATTTTTTAATGGAACACCTTGTCCATTTTAACATTTTGAGTTCTCTAAGACGATTCTGCATAAGAATGTTACATTTTAAAATTTTTGGTATGTCTACTTCATTTTTTGGGTTTGCTTTTATTATTGCACCTAGGTAGCCATAAAAGGACGCAAACCAATCTAAGGACCTCAGTTAATGTTAGAAAATCATAATCGCAAAGTTTTAACTACTAGTATAAAAGATAGGAATAAGAAACTTGGTAAAGTCACATTTCTGTGTTTAACTGTTATTTTTAAAATGGCAACTCTTTTTTGACAAGCACTTTCCGAAAAAATTTTTTTTGACAAATCTTATAATTAATTTGCAATTTGATCAATTAAATATAACTCAGCAAAATATTGAATAATAATTTATTTACTTTAGTTAATCGTGTCATGAATAACCACGATGCAAAATATTTTGCAGTTATTTTTATTTAGTCTTCTTAGGAAAACAAAATACCCACTTAAGTATTAACTGCAGAATTTTATGCATCGTGGTTATACATAGCACACTTGACAAAAGTAAATAAATTTTTATTAAGTATTTTGTAGTAACTTGTCTTATTTTTATTTTTTCATGCTAGTCACTAAAACTTTGCGATTGTAATTTTTTGACATCACCTGGAGGTTCTTAGATTAGTTTGCGTCCGATCATGACCACCTAGAAACAATATTAAAAGCTACTCTTAAAAATTAAGTACTGACTTGTCTGATAGATTCATTAACACCCGGTATGTGACAGAGTTTTCGGTAATAATTAATACTAGTAAAAAATATTATTTTTCATTTTTTTTATCGTCACAATCTTATATTATCGTAAATTTTTTGAAACATGTCTAATAAATTAGGTATACCTTTAATAATTTAGTCAATAATGATTGTTTTTTTGTGTGAGATTAAGTGCACGTATTTCCTAATAATTTAAACGCCACGTGCAGCGCTGAAAATTCCAACAAGCAACCTAAAAGTTTAACCTCTACTAAGTTAATAAGTAATTGGGCAAATTGCATGCACGGGTCTGACCTAATAGATCATAATAGTTTAAATTTAATGACAGTTTTATATAAAAATACAGGTATAAATAAAACAAAACGTAAAAAACTAACCACAACTAACCACAACATATCTAAGATTATAGGCATTTTTAAGCAGATTAAAATAAATAAAAAAACGATTCAGTATTTGGCCAATACTTTGGCCTATACTTTTTTATTTGGTCCCTAAAAACTAATTTGAAAATCCAAAAAGAATAATCCCAATAAACTGTATTTACGTTTTCTTAATTGAAAACCTTATCTGTTGGTTTATTTCTAAACAGATCTTGTTTTTTTCGATAAGTTTTTATAAAAATAATGTCATTCTTTTTTAGTGACAACAGAATCAATTTAATTGTATATTCCAGTTTTACCAATATGTATTAAGAGGAGTAATAATCGCTAGACTTTAACAGAATATTCACTTTTTGGGTTTTGACATTTTAGGCATTTATAATCAGTTTTTTTCTAATTTAAATCCAGAAATATAGCCCTGTTTGGTCCTCGTTGATTGACCCTGTACATCAACTAAAATAGACCTTTTCTTGCTAGTATAAGTGAATTAAACCAACTTACAAAGATATTTTTTAACATCCACAACAGCTAAATTACAACTTAATTTAATTGAAATATGTGTCATGCATGAAAATTGTATTCTCTGAAATTATTAATATTCTGTAATGCATTGAATGAATAAATAAATAAAATATTATTTAAAATATAGAAAAATTAATTAATAAACCTTTTTGTCCAAATAAATATTTCGTCTAACTTAATCCATATAATAATTAAATAAATATTAGTATATTTTTTAAATAAAATTAAACAAAATGGTGAAAATTAATATTTTAAATTCATCAAAATCAAGCAACATGCGATTATTTTGTAATGTGAGGCGAATTGAATATAGTGCAAATATTACCACAGGATTAAACTTTTTCTTTTTTGCCTTAATTAAACCAAATGAAACAAAAAATAATTAAAAAAGAAATGGTTGTCGCAGTACCCCGCAGTATGTAAGTAATTTAATTATTTTAATTTAATTTAAACAGAGCATAACTTTATTTTAAAAAAGTTAAAAAAAGCATTTGCATTACTTTTACTCACTAAATTAAAGGAATTTAAACTTATAAAAATACAAATAATTGTTGACTTATTATTTATGATGTATTACAGCATGGTCCGCTTTTATGACATTTGCTAGTACATTTCAATGAGCTTTAAAACATAAACATATATTGCTATGACACTGTGTCTTGCTTGGCTTACAAGAACACTTTTTAAATCCCTGTCCATCGAATTTTGAAAATAATTATAGAGCTTCTCTAAAAGAAACTGTTTTTCCTTTTGGAATATTTATTATTTGGCAGTCAGCAAGTTCATCCCTTGAAAACCAAAAATATTGCTCAAAAATCAAACAGCTAATTAATACAACGATTGCATTTCGCCTTGCATGCCCTCAGTCGTATTATAATACGACGGATTTCATCTAGTCGGATTTTAACACAATATCCCGCGGGTTAATTTTAGCAATAAGACTAAAAAGCGGCAGGCACATTACAATACGCCTAAAATTATCAGTCGTATTGAAATATTGCCTAGGCCTATATAAATATATATATATATATATATATATATATATATATATATATATATATATATATATATAATATATATATATATTAATATACAGGGTGACAATTCAGAGTGCATGCAGGGGTCTCGGAAACCGTAAAGATACGAAGTCGATTAAATTATGGCAAAGTTGCCAGGGGGGGGGGGGGGGGGGGGGGGGGGGGGGGGGGGGGGGGGGGGGGGGGGGGGGGGGGGGGGGGGGGGCATTTAGGTGCCTAACAACATGCCGAGTAGAAAGTTGTAAAAATTTAGACTTCCGGAGATAACCGGAAAAAACCGAAAAATTTTTGTTTTAATTTTTTTAAATTTTTAGGATAAGGGGAAAAAAAAAAACTTTTTTATTTTTTTTTTGGAAAAAATTTTTAAAAAATTTTGTACTTTTAAAAAAAATTTTTTAAAAGGGCATTTTAAATTTTTAAAAAGGGGGGGGGTTAAAAAATTTAAAAAAATTAAAAAAAAATAAATATTTTTTGGAAAATAAAATAATCCCAGGGAAAAGTTTAAAAAAAACCCCCAATTTTAAAAAAAAGGTACTTTTTTTATTGGATTTAAAATTTTTTTTTAATTATTTAAAGGTGTAATAAAAATTTTTTAATGGCCCCAAAGAAAAATCCTTTTAAAAAATCTCCTAAGGGTGGACTTTTGGGGCCCCCTTTGGAATTGTTTGTTTAAAAAAATTTTATACAAAAAAAAAAAACCCATTTTAAAATTTTGGTTCCTTTTTTTGAAAATTTTTTCCAAAATTTTTTTTTCTTCCAAAAAAATTTTTTCCCCCCCCCCCCCCCCCCCCCCCCCCCCCCCCCCCCCCCCCCCCCCCCCCCCCCCCCCCCCCCCCCCCCCCCCCCCCCCCCCCCCCATTTGGTGCTAACAACATGCCATAGAAAGTTGTATTCCGGGATATCAAAAACCAAATTTCTGGATTCTGTTTTAATTTTTTGACGCTATTTAAAAGATATGAAAAAAAAAATTTTATATATATATATATATATATATATATATATATATATATATATATATATATATATATATATATATATATATATATATATATATATATATATATATATATATATATATATATATAATAGAATATTGACGATTTTAGGCAAGAAATGTCCACAAAGACCACTACTTGTATTTTTTATAAATTTTTTTTAAAGTCGTATTTTTTCCATTTTTTTAAAAAAGAAATCATGATTTTTTCAATCATGATATACGGGGTATATTACGATTTATTTCTAGAACTTGAAGTAAATCCACAATATAATTGTTATTAACAGTTTTCATTCTAACCTACAATTTTTTGTTATTGTGGATGGCTTTTATCAAATTAATGCTGGGGTACTTCCAGATTTTAGTACTAGCACCAACACCACTTCTTTTTGGTGTCACGTCAATACGTCGCGGCAAATTCGACGCGTGACAATTCGATGCGGTCAATTCGACGTACGACAATTCGTCGCATGCGACAATCTGTCGCATCGCAATTCGACGCAGCAGAATTCGACGCTGACAATCAGAAATATCGTTGTAAAATGTGTGCTCCAAGATCGGTAACACCCTGTATAGTATTCAGCAATATCTATCAACCGCTAAATAATATACAGAAAGTTTCATTTCAAAAAACAAACGATATTACGAAAAGATTAAAGATACCTAAAAGAAAATTAGTGCAATTACAATATTTATAGAAAATATCAAATTAATAACTTTAATGTAGGGATAATTTAGACAAATTCAAAAGCCCTAAGTTCCAGTCGTTCATGGTTAGTTCTGGTAAACAAAGCGGCTTTTTATTTTCCCCAATGATATATCAGACGTAAAAATGCAGAGACGTATTGGAAAAGACCCATGATTTGTTTTTTTTGCATTAAATGCATTATTTAGAAAAAGCCTACTTATTAAATAACGCGCTGAGTCTCTACGTCAAATTCTAAATGCGTCGTATTTGACCGCGTCGAATTGTCGCTGCGACGAATTGCCGTCGCGCCAAATTTGCCGCGTTAATTTGTCGCGCGACCAATTGTCCGCGTCGAATTGTCGTAGATACCTTCTTCATATTTCCGATTTCTACAATCAATTATATTTATAATTTTCCTCACGATAGTACCCTTTACACTAATATTTAGTTTTACAAGCCAGTCTCTACGCAAAAATTTAAAGCAAAACCATACAATATGATTAAAAACCCAAAAATGTTATTTATTAGATTGTGAATGCAATAAAATTTTTATAGGTGATGCGTACTCGAACAGTCAGACACGTGAGGCAAACGCCGTTGTCGCACGTATCGGATAACTGTCTATTTATAAACTTGACGTTTCATTGTCGTTGCTGTATCGCTGCCGCCTAAATTCAAACGACATATGAAGTATACAGTGTGTCCCAAATTGGGCCTATATGTATTGGTAACTCGGGAACCATTAGAGCTACAGTGTTGGTTAAATTAGGAAAGTTTTAGACAATTTAATTGCAAAATTAAATCTACTTTCAGATTTTATTTATCTTTTATGGTTTTGACATAATTAAGAAAAACCAAAATGGTGCATTTTTAACTTTTGCCTGTAGCTCGCAAACTACCAATTTTACGGTTTTAAGATTACTACATTATTGGAACACTTTTTTAGGAAGAATTAAATTTAAGTAAAAATATTTTTCTAACTTTATTTGTTTTTGAGATATTTACCCAAATTTTGGATTTTCATACGGACGGCATATTGGATTTTTACATTTTTGAAAAGAGCTCTTTAAGAGCTTTTTATTCATGTATCACAAGTCTAGGTTTTTCAGATTGTTTAAGCTCTAAAAACGATAATTTTTGTTTATTTGATAGTAGGCTTAGACTAGACTGCATAATGGCCGCCCCGTTTCATAAAAAACAAATGTTACGCATCTTATAATTTAAATGATGTATCACCATCAATAAACCATTGACTAAAGGTGATTCGTCTATTGAAATCATTTCCCTGAAGACACTGGACAATACGTGGTTTGTATAGATGAAAACGGTGTTTTTTTAAAGACCGATGCACAGATGACTTAGGAATTGTTGTCTGTTCTTCCACTTTTCAACCGATGTTGTGGGATCATCTCTAACGTTTTCCATTATAATCGCCTCTCATGCTTCATTATTTTTGTATAAGCTTTGGGATTCGGTTTCAAAAAGATCCATAGGCTAACAAGTTCTTAACTAAGAATCTAAAATGTCTTTGGTTAGGTTGTTGCCGCTCCGGAAATTGTTCTTCGTATGCAAGTGCTGCAGCTTCTGTATTTCTGTTAGATTTAAAATAAATATCTAGCATATCCACATTTTTATCATTGGAATAATTAAGAGCCATTATTGTAAATACTTAAAATAATCAAAACTTGAATTTTTGTTGAAGGCGTTTCTAAACGAGAAATAAGATGCACGCTAATTTTGACATTTACATTATTTAAATTATAAGATGCGTATCATTTGTTTTTAAGAAACGGGGCGGCCATTACGCAGTCTAGTCTAAGCCTACTACCAAATAAACAAAAATTATCGTTTTTAGAGCTTAAGCAATCTGAAAACCTAGACTTGTGATACATCAATGAAAAGCTCTTGAAGAGCTCTTTTCAAAAATGTAAAAATCCAATATGCCGTCCGTATGAAAATCTAAAGTTTGGGTAAATATCTCAAAAACAAATAAAGTTAGAAAAATATTTTTACTTAAATTAAAAGAAGTTTTTTAATAATGTAGTAATCTTAAAACCGTAAAATTGGTAGTTTGCGAGCTACAGGCAAAAGTTAAAAATGCACCATTTTGGTTTTTCTTAATTATCTCAAAAACCATATGAGATAAATAAAATCTGAAGGCAGATTAATTTTGCAATTAAATTGTCTAAAACTTTCCTAATTTAACCAACACTGTAGCTCTAATGGTTCCCGAGTTACCAATACATGTAGGCCCAATTTGGGACACACTGTATGACAACTGCCACGACGGCGTTTTTAAATGGTTGCGGAACAAACGAAAAGTTAAGTTTATAATTTGAGTTTAAACGGAAAAAACAAAACAGCCCAAATCGTGTAGTTCACCCAGACGAAAACTTAATTTATCAATAGAAAAATCTGGATACAATTTGAAACACCCTGCATAATATGAAACACATATTATTGTAAACTTTCGTGTTGGGCTTAATGCCACGCGCTACTTGAAATTCAAAGTTTGTCAGCAATTACCGATTCTACGGCAAACCTAATAGTTTACCTATTACCAAGCGCAAGTAGCATATAATTGGACATATAGCGTGTTTGAGTTTGCCAATTCAAGTAACTTAGACACATAGAATGTTTAGACGTAAATTTTTATATATTCTACTTTTATATCGAAGCTTTCGTAAATAAATTGCATTGTTTTTCTTAAAGCGAGAACACAATCTTTTTTTAAAATATTTTTTCTATTTAAAAAAGAAGTGTATAAGTTCCTTTAACAAATTTTATATTGTCAATAAACCTTGACAAATAGGTGTTGTAGGTCTTATTATATTGCGTGTTTTAAATGCCACCCTCACTTTGGGGTTCTTGAAAATTGTAGAAGATACAATGACGTTTAAGTTTCGGCCACGATCATTAACTGTATTTTTTTGCTTAGGGGAGCCATATTGAATGTTTTTCTGCCTTTTTAAAGATGTATTACAAGTTATCGTTCTATTGTTAAAATTGGAATATAGTGAAGACAATTTTTTGACATTTTGAAACATTCTTATTTAGACTTTCTTTAAAAATAGACTTTTGCAATAAAGTAGGATATGATAAAACTACGGTAGTGCAGCAGGCCAAATTCCGGCCTACCGCACGAATGTATATTACACGAAATGTTTCTGCATATTTTCCCCCTATAATAACTTGGTTCTACTTTCACATAAAGGAAATTTGATGAAATTTGGTATGTAAATTTACAGAAGTATTTTAATTACCCGTAGAAAACTTGAAAATGAATTGAGAATATGTCTAGTGATTTCTGAAATATCTATTTTGAAAACCGCCGATTTTACTACTGACTGACTGATAAGTAACTGAGTAATTGACTCCTCAAAAATATGGGTCACCACCGAAGTAGTAGAAACTTGAAATATGGTATTTGGGCACAAAAAAAGGAAACTGCACATTTTTAATCGGAAAGCCCTGAAACAAGGCAAATATCGTATTTTTAGGGGATATTTTAGAATTTTACAATCTGTTTGAATCTGATTTTCTGAGGTCAGAATTGTCTTCACTTAACAAAAAAAAATTGCCACATTTACCTGTTAGACTTCAAACCAGACGCAATTCAAGTAGTGATGAGCAAAGCAAGACCAAGACCAAACGGGCTATCTTGGTCTTGGTCTTCAACCATCTTGGTCTTGGTCTTGCAAGCAAAGGAAGGTCTTGGTTTTGGTCTTGCTGCAGGTCCTTTTTTGGGTTTTTTTTTGGTAGTAATAATTTAAACTAAGTAATATTGAATAAAATATATATTTTTTAATACTTAAAAAAAATTAAAAGGTGGAAACTATATTTTCTGCATTAAAATTATAAAATATGCCAATTTTAACCTTATTTTTTGTTTAAAAGCATATTTTAAATTAGGGGTTATTTATTTTCTCCATTTTTAGTTGAATTGAGAACCCTGTTTTTATACTTTAGTGGCACATAAAAACATTTTAGTGATAAGAATTATTTAAATTTTCTTTGTAGAGGCATATAAAATTAAAAAAAAATACAAAACTATGTACTGTGTGAGCATAAAAAAAAACTTTTAATTTCAACCAGATATGAAATTTTCGTAAAAATGATTTTTATATGTAAACATTGGTTTCTGATTAAAAAAAAAAGTTATTCAAAAACCCTTTTTTGGTTATATGAACTTTTTATCTTTAAATTAGTCAAACATTTGCCGTACAAATACTTTATAAACATTTGCATATACAAGGTGGCACAATACTGTAAAAGCTCGGTATCTGCAAAACCCGTTATTATGAGAAAAACTGAATATGAAAAATTATAGAAAAAATTCTTAAAATGTAATTTATTTTCAATTCCAGAATTTTTCGAAGAATCCACTGCCACTAAAGAAAACTTCTTTATTTTAAATTTTTTTTCTAAAATATAAATTTATGACCAAAAATTTATTTTAAAAAAAACACCACCCCTGTATATTATGCCACTTCTTACAGTGTGAAACAAAAATAATGTTTTTCTGGATTTTTAAAGTTTTTAATCCACCCTTGTGGCATCACTAGATAGCTAATTGAACAAAACATTAAAAATATGAAAGGTATTTTAAGCTTTTATAACTTTGTACCCTAAACTTTTCTCTGTCTGAACGGTTTCGGATATATCGTTCTTTGTCGGACCATTGAGTCACAAACCTATTATTTTTTTAAACATGTTATTGAATTTACTTATAATGGTTTTTTAAAGAACTGTATAAAAAAACAATGTGATTCATTTAATTATTATTTTATTAAAAAAAAACCTTTTACTCATTTAATAATTTTTTTGGCAGTGCTCACATTTTTTGTCATTTCGGTATGAAATACCTCTGTATATTAATTTTAAAATAAATATTATAATATTTTAAAAAAAATTGCAGAAGTGCAAGAGTTTTGCAGGTTGGTCTTGGTCTTGCAAGCGAAAAGGCAGTCTTGGTCTTGGTCTTGCTGCAAGACCAAGACCAAGACTGATCTCGCTCATCACTAAATTCATGAACATTAAAATCAACAATTTTCGTAATTCCCATTCAGTCTAATGATTAAGTTTTATCTACACAGCAAGGTCTAGTAAGATAAACAACAGGCATCCTCCCCCTCCATTTTTTCCATTTATTAAACTTTTTTTCTGGAAGTCGTCTAGATTAATTACCGGAGGCAGCGCAGCGTCCTGAGTTTTTTGTGCCTAATCTCCCATTTTCTTTTATACCAATCCTCCCATTCATCTTGTTTCTTTTACAAGTCTCTATAACCCCGAGGCTGGTTGGTTGATATATTCCTGGGGGCTCATTTTCGGTTGCCTAAATAATGGCTGTCTCTTGCGATTCAACGCTTCACATTCGCACAGGATTTAGTACTCTATTGCTTCCTTCTTATCGCACATTTTGCAACTAGACCCCCATTGTATGAGCCTATCTTATGTAGGTGTTCTCTTAGCTTATCGTGCCCTGTTAGCAGCCCTACTGTTATGCCAAGTCTTTTTCTACTTTGTCTGAGTTGTTTTTCCTTTGTTCTTTTGGATTAGCCCCTTATGAAGCCTTTTCCATGTCCTATTCTACTGATGCTGTCCATGATGATGAATCTATTCCCTGGTTTGCCCTCGTGCTGTGATTTTGGTCACTCCAAAA
>JAHBCN010012535.1:0-26490 GCA_019359885.1 Listronotus oregonensis
TTTTTTTGTACATATTTTACGTTGTCTGTCTGTAGAGTCTGTTGGCTGTTAGCAAAATTAAAACAAAAAATACATGAATACTTTTTATTTCCTGTTGTTTTTCTGAAAATAATAGCTCTTGTTAAAACCCTTTTTTGTTTATATCCAATTTCGGTAAAAAAAATAAGTTCGACCCTTTGGAAAAAATTTCCTCCTCCTTACTCTATCTCATCCATAACCAAACTGTAAAAATGTGAATACGGAGATTGCTCTTATTAACTTAATTTGTCATCATAGCACGGCATTATAACTTTATGCCCGATTCTTTCTCCGCGTCATTTCCCCCGATACCTCTTTCCATCCCCCTTTAACACACCTGTTTAAACAGAAACGAAATGAACACCAGAGTAGTAGGGACGTAATCAGTTAACGAGCACTTGTTTCCGGCAAAACGGTATGTGAGTTTATGTAAATTTCGTTTAATTTCGAAATAATATTCGCAAATAGAGATACTTAATGGCGCAGAGCGCCATAATGCGCTTTTTATATCATCAAGAATTGCAATTACAATTTTAAGAATTATTGCAGCGTTACCGTATAATGGTAGTAATCTATGCGAGTGGATTGTATGATTGTTTTAGTGGAACTGTTCTTTTTTAAATTGGAAAATTAACAATGTATACAGGGTGGAGCATTTTGGTTGTATTTACGGGAAAACCGTAAGAGATTGCATTTGCATCATACCATTACATTTGCATTGCATTGCGTACCAGCAATCGTCTTAAAAAAAATGAGCTCCCGAGCTTGCACCAAGGAAGTTTAAAGGTGTATGGAAGCCCAATGCTATGGCCCATTCGATCAAAAAATGTCCAGCCCAGTATGAAAATAACTGTCAGAGTTGGCCCCGCCGATTTTGCGCAATAACGAAATTCCACGAAATAATTTAATGTGTTGCCTACTTACACACTGATAAATCATGTGTAGTTAGGAGACAACATTGTATTTTATGAGGGCCGTATTAGTTTCGATTGTTTTGCTTTGTGTGATTATATTTTGTGGTTGCAGAAGTTTTTGGATTGAAAAAACCTTCTTATTTTAGTGTTTAGTGTTTTTAAATTGTGACTTTAATTTTGTGTTATTGTTTGTTACTTATAATATCGTAACAAAATGACTAGAGGTTGTATGGTTTTGTCTTGCAAATCTAAGGGTAACATACCCGGCATTTTTTACTTTAGGTAAGTATTTCTTATATTTAAATTAGGTGCTTCTTATGAGACGTAACGTTAGGTAACCGAATAAATAATAATATATCAATTATGAATTATAGAAAATGAAAATTTCAAGGAAATAGCAGTGAGAAAAGTAAGGCAATCTTAAATATCTTTAGATGATTTCCACAATGTTTGTGTATTTCTGTGGATTATTAAAAGAAATAAGGTTTACATTTAGATACTTTTATTTCATTTAATAATTTAGTACATTTCTTTTAAAGGATCAAAATTATTAATTACTGGGCAGACCAGGCAAATTTTAATTTATACAGGTCCTCTAATTGAAAAAAAGTACAATTTTATGTTAAAGTTCCTTTTACTTTTTCGGTATTTGTTTAAAAGGAAAATTAGATTTTTGGTTTCTTAAACTTACATTATCAACTTTTTAAGCTCGACATACTGTAGACACATAATATTTAACGGTTACTGTTACAATGGATACTCTCTAGGTACCAAAGGTTACTAAACATTATTAACCACTATTATTCTGTCTCATGAATGTTTGTTATTAGTGAAAAGTATATGCCCAAAAAGCAGTTATAAAAATTTTCCTTTTTAATGTACAACCACAATCTTAGGATAAGATTAAACTCATTTACACTATCTTGCCTTCTTTTCACAAAATTGGTGATAAGCACATGAAACTATCATACAATGTTTGAAATTTATTTTTAAAAAATCGTGTTTTTATTTATTTACCAAGATTTTTGGTAAAAATACAAAACTCCCAAAAATATCGACCATTTAAATAGAAGGCTGTAAAGTGGCGCCATCTATTATTTCCATATTATATCGATGATATAAATCCAATATTACACAATAATTTTAAATATTCTATGGTAGTATCGTTAAATAACCAACAATTTTGTGCAAAAAAAACAGTGAATGCTTGAATTTGACATTTGATGATGTCAACTTTATAGATAGTAACAAAGAATTATGGAAGTCCGGATCTGACCTACTATTTATTGCGCAAGCTCCGCGGGGCCAATCCCCCGATTCCCGCTGCCCTGCACGCCTGGACAATTTTGTTCTACAGTATTGGGCTTCCATACACCTTTAAACTTCCTTGGCTTGCACCCATCCTAACTCGCCTCTTTCGAATATCTTACGACACAGGCATTTTCCCGGAGAGTTGGAAAGCTGCACGTGTGCAACCTGTCCCCAAAAAGGATCCAAAACTCTAACTATAGACCTATATCTCTTCTTTCTGTTGTTTGCAAAGTAATGGAAAAATTCATTAATTCCCAAATCTTAAAGTATCTGGAAAAAAAAATCTTACATGATAGACAGTATGGATTCCGCCACAGTAGATCCACAGCTGATCTTCTTTCCTTTGTCTCACACAACTGGAACAAGTCCCTTGAGTTTCTTGGTGAATCCCAGATTGTTGCTCTTGATATATAAAGCTTTCGATCAGGTCTGATGATGGGCTTCTTAACAAACTTCCTTCTTACGGTTTCCACCTAAGCTTTGCTCTTGGCTTTCCAGTTTCCTTTCTAATCGACGTATATCAGTTACTGTAGATGGTCATTCTTCCAGCTTCTACCAAATTAATGCTGGGGTGCCCCAGAGGTCAGTGCTGGCACCCACGCTGTTTCTTCTACACATTAACGATCTTCTCTCTTCCACAATCAATCCCATTCATAGTTTTGCTAACGATAGTACCCCCCACTCTCGTATTCAATTTCTTAAGCCACCATGTAATTCCGATTTGAAAAACAAGCGCAGGTCAATGCAAATATCTCTTTTACAAGACCTCAAACTTATCTTGGGTTGGGGCGACAAAAATCTTGTTCAGTTTAATGCCTCGAAAACACAGTCATGTTCGCTGTCGCGAAAAAAGTCTACCAATGCTCATCCCTTACATATGAGCGGCCAAGTTCTGCAGAACAAAGAGTCGTTTAATCTTGTCGGCGTTACTTTTGAGAATAACCTCAACTGTCATAAACACATTACATCCATAGCCTCGGCAGCTTCAAGAAAGCTTGGATTCCTCTTTCGAGTCAGAAAATATTTCTCTTCTTTCAATCTGTACACTCTGTATGTATTCCAAATCAGACCCTCTTTAGAATATTGTTCTCGTGTCTGGGGAATGGCGTCCCCCACAACACTTAGCATTCTGGACTCCATTCAAAGAAGACCCGTTCGTCTTATTAATGATCCAACGCTCACAGAAAGGCTTCCTCTTCTTGCCCACCGTCGAGCTGTAGGGGATCTGTCGCTCTTCTATAGGTATTTTCACGGCTTCTGCTCAGAGGAGTTGGCTAGTATAGTTCCTTCCCTGGCAGCTCCCAACAGAGCAACACGTAGTGCAATTTTTATGCATCATTTTACAGTTAAGTTAGAGAGGCCCCGAACTTCCCACTTTCTTCATTCCTTCATACCTAGAGTGTCAAGACTATGAAACCTGCTGCCCGCAGAAGTTTTTCCTTCTCCTCCCAATCTCCAAATATTTAAGTCCCGTGTGAACAAACTCCCTCTCACCACACTTAAGACACCCACGGTACGTTAGTACTTAGGCATCAGCCTTCGTGCCTGTCCCAAAGATTAAAAACAAGATAGAGCAATTCTGTTTGTACCGGGTGTCCAAATAAGAAAGGACGTCGGCTGTATCTCAAATACTATTTTTTGCACAGCGTTGGGGAAAATATTTTTAGTAAAAATGGTCAAGAGAAATAGCTGGAAATCATTTTCAAGTTTCTAAAACTACCGCAAGATGGCAAAACCGCAACGGTAAATTAAAAAACTATTTTTTCTCCAAAATTAGCTGGTAATATTTACAATTTTGATAAACTCAGCAAAAACTTTAACCAATTCTGCATTAGTTTAATTACGGACTGGCAATTTTGGTGGGAAGCTGACCAAAACTGTTTTTACCCATTAGCTGGGATTTGCATTTTCCATTATGGTAAGCGACAAAAAATCTTGTGTGTGTTGTCTTAAAGCAATATATTTCCTGATCAGTCCCACTACATCGGTGGAGTTTTTATTTGCCCTTTTTATCACAAACGACCGATCTTTTTGGTTTTTTGTGTTTTGAACGTTTACCAGCAAAAAGTCGTTATGTTCCTCAACGTCATCGCAATTTAATTCACATAGCTCCTTACCCCGACATGCCCCTGAGACACCCATAATAAGCGCCACCTGTAACAAAACAAGTAAATTTAATTTTAGAAAGTATTAAAAAACATTAGGTACTAATTTACCTTGTGTGCCAGAAATTCCTCATCAGGTGCTTCTAATAATTCTTTTACTTGATCCAAATCCAAAACCTTTGATTTTTTTGATTTATAGCCATCATTTATTAGTTTGCAGTGCTGGCCAAAGTTAACGTTAGTTTCTTTGATTATTGTTGCTTTTAGCATTGAATACTGGCTCCATAGCAAGGAGGCTTTCAACTTGGTCGATTTCTTCAAGAAGTAGGCCAGAAGCACCTTTTCTTCCGTAATGTTTTTAACATTGCGACTGGCGCACCACTTTTTATATTCAGAAAACTTCTTCTCGTAAATTTTCTTTGAATTCGTTGGCAACAACTGATTTATTGCCCCTTCGGCTGCTTTTTCTATCTCTATATCCATTATCACGAATGCTTAATTTTTGACAATTTCAGTTTGATAGCGTCAGATTTTGTTAAGTGTCATAGGAACACATAAATTGTTCCTGGTGGTGTATAAATGTCAACAATATAATAACCTTACACCTGACAGCATCGTTATCAATATATTAGAGTATCGTTAAACAGTTTTTAATACATCTATTTATTTTTTATTATCTAAAGTGCATAAAATAGCATATAAACCTTGAGACTAGAGCGTCTTTTAATTCCTTAGCGAAACAACCTTTCGCCGCGGGATTAAAAGTAGCACTTTAGTCCCTAGGTTTATAATGTACTATATTCTCCTTTTTTATTTCCACGAAAACCACGCATAATCACACCTATTTCCATCACAAACAACAACGAACGAGTGGCACCAGTGGCATACAAATTGGCAACACCTGATTATTTGCATCTGTATGTAAAACAAACGCACATCGAGAAAATTTAATTTCCCCTTTAGTGTCACTGATTTATTAGCGTGTCAGACTGCGTGGTCGATCGTCGATTGCTTCTTGTTTAGTTCAATTTAATTTGAATCAATAGACACTTTAAGCTGCAAAATTTACGTAAACACATACGTAATACTTGACAGCTATCGTAAATATAAAATACAGAAAATCTTTGCTGGATCCTGGCCAAGACGGATCGTTTCGTTCCTAACTAAAGTAAAGTCAAAATAGACCTATTATAAATTAATTTTTACTATATATTTCTGGCTTATTAAATAAAATTCAACAATTAGAAAATAAATTTAACATTCGTATCATCTTTTAAACACAAAACACAAAAAAATGTTATTTATAAGATTCCTTGTGGATGTAATAAATTTTATATAGGTGAAACTTCCAGACCATTACCCAAACGCATAAAAAACATTAAACATTTATAGTCCAGTCGTTAGAGGTTTTTTCCTTTAACCGCCACCAAGAGAATGAAATTTGACATACTAGTAGATTTTAGGCGAAAAATCGAAAAATCCACGAATCCTTGCTGAAAAGTGTCGGAAATAGGGTGAAACTACCCCCTGAACGTTTGAACTCATTTTTATTCATGAAGGGATAGTTTTTTTCGTAAAAATAACGCTGCCATTTAAAAGAACGGAACATTTTACACTAGAAATGACTATTTACACATCTAAGATATTTTTGTTCTAAGTTTGAAAAAATTTTACCCCTAAAGACTTGCGAAAGTGCGCAAAATGGATTTTTCAAAAATTTTCCGTACTGAAATTAAAGTTTTGCTACAACGTGGAAGTATCTGGTGGATAGTAATATACCAAACGAAAGAACAAGTCTGAACCTTCATTTCTTGCAGAGTTATACTAGCAAATTCGTTCACATAAATAAATAATGTTATTGCAACAGTAAGACATGATCAATTAACCTTTATTAACCTTTTGACCGTCTCTGTTAATTATCATATTTCGATCATTGTACGCATTATAAGCAACATGTTAAGAGTATCATTTTAAAGGGGAAGGTTAGATCTTTAAGAAAATATATCTACATTTTTTAATATGCTTAGGAAATTTAAATAATTCGAGGTAGAACAAGAATTTATAAGAAAATCATCTTGAAAAATGAGATGGGATATCGGCCAGAGTGGTTTGGAAAGTTTCCCCTTATAATTTCATTATGCTGTTTCTTCTATCGCACTTGTTAAGTCCACTGCAAGAGGGATTAGGACTTTTTTCCCGTTATTTCTGCTTTTAAAGGTTATTACACATTTTTCCAAATTTAATGGTGATTTTCACCCTCTTTCCGACACCCCTGAGCAGGGATTTTGTATGTATTTTCGGTTCCCGGGTACCAAATACTACATACGTACCACATTTCATGAACTTTGGACTCGGTTAGAGGTAGAGGGCTATTTTTGCCTCTAACGACTGGAGTATTATTAACATGCCTTCGATAATAACCACAAAATAAACTGGAATACTTCTATTATTTTAGCAAAGGAAACTTGTTTAAAAAAGAAAAAATAAAAGAAAGTGCATTTATATGACTAAATACAGGGTGTTCAAAAAATGAACGGTCAAATTTCAGAAGGTGATACCTCATTGAGTTTCCATAAGAGCCCGAAAATGCATAGTTTCTAATATAGAGGGTGTTAAACTTTCTTAAGAAATAATTTATTTGGGAAGAAAGGGATTACTAAATAATGCATTATTGTTTTAGCAAGATGGAGCAACAGCACATACCTCCAAAGTTCTGCGAGGAGTGTGTAATGAACGGCTCATTGCATGATTTGAAAATTTAAATTGGCCTTCGAGATCCCCTGATTTTTTTTCTGTGGGGCTATTTAAAGGCGAAGATTCTTGCAACTCGTCGAGAATACATCCAAGATCTCAAATTCCAAATCGCTGAAGAACTTCGGCGAATACATCACAAAAAAATCTGTCAACAAGCATTTGATAATAACCATATAATAAACTGCAATACTTCTAGTATTTTAGCAAAGGAAACTTGTTCAAAAAAACGTAAAATAAAGGAAAGTGCATTTATTTTATTAAATAAAGGTAAATGTGTAGCATCAATTTCTGTTAATTTAAATAATACATGGTTACCTATGCTGGATGCTGAAATAAATTTAGGTAAACTTAAAATCACACCATACCACCTATTTTTGTCTTTTGAATACTATACATACATATACCAGTCAAATAACCAAATGTCATTTGTGACAAAATGTCATAAAAGCTATTAGAATTTCCTAACTTTCTAGAGCAAAAATTTCTTAAAATTTAGTTTAATTTTTTGTTTTACTTTCATCTTCACAACGGTGGCCGACTTGCCACCGAAAGGTAGAATAATATTTTTGATTTTTTGGGTTTTTTTGGGGATTTTCTTCTTAAAAAATTAACGACATATTAAACACTGCAAAATTTGGCATACAATTAGACTCGATATGCAAGTTCATAGTCGAGAAAACGTAGGACAAAAATAGGTCTTACTAGGGATTTTTTGCGCAGTAAGATGGATTTGAATGCGGTTTTTTGCCGATCTGTATGAACGTCTAGAAACTATGTGAACAAATTTAATTAATGGGAAATGAAAAACTGCATTTGTACAATAAAAAATGCATTTTCGAAACACATTTTGAAGTTTGCAATAGTAAGAATTATAATGAGGTAAATAATGGCGGAAATAAGCCCGAATTTGTTACTCGAGGGGTTTTCGAGGTCGCTGATCACGGATATGACATTGGCAAGGGCCTACGGAGTACCTGATGCGCGCTAAGGACGGAGTGAACGTCGACTTCTAGAGTTTTACAATAATTTATCCTAACATCAGCACAATTTTCTTACTCAGGAGTTTTCAAGATCGCTAAAGACGAATATGAAATTAACAAGGACCTGCAGAGTACCTGGCGCGCGCTAAGAACGTCGTCTTCTGGAGTTTTACTACTAACCACAACTAACCACAAAAATCCCCCCAGTAATAAAATTCGGCTGATATTAGGAGGAACTGTCGTAACACTCCAGAAGACACCGTTGTCAATATCATTTTGTATTCAGCGACCACAAAAACCTTCCAAGTAACAAAATTAGGCTGATATTAGGAGGAAGTGTCTTAAAGCTCGAGTAAAGAAACTGGGCTCATATTAGAAGGATTTGTCGTAAAACTCCAGAAGAAGATGTTTACACTATCCTTAGCGCGCACCAGCTACTCCACAGCTCCTGCTAATGTCATATTCGAGTTCAGCGACCTTGAAAATCCTCGAGTAATAAAATTTGGCTGATATTAGAAGAAATTGAAATAAAACTCCAGAAGATGACGTTTACACCACCCTTATAGCGCACCAGGTTTTCCGAATAGGCCTTTGCCAATGTCATATTCGTATTCGGCGACCCCGAAAACCCCCGAGGAACAAATTTGGGCTCTTTTCATCATTACTTACCTAGTTATAAATTATTTATAATTATTGTAAACTTTAAAATGCGTTTGGAAAATGCATTTTTCTTAGGCAGAAATGCGGTTTTTCATTTCCCATTAATAAAGTTTATTCACAAAGTTTGTAGACGTTCATACGAATCGAATGCAAAAAACCGCATACAAATCCATCTTACTGCACAAAAAATCCTTCGTGCATTAATTCGTGTCCTCGACTATCATAGGGGTCAATAGGGCTGAACAGGGTCAGTTCATTATACCTCGGGACCTGGACCAAAGGGGGGTCCCATTTTCCAAAAAGTGGAAAGGCGAGTAACCCAAAGAAAACAAACTGAAACATAAATCCGCCACAAAACTTTAGAACATAATAACATCAGGTTTTGCTTCGTCGTATCATGAATCATTTCTTGTCCAATCTTAAAAAGTGCATTAAAGCTGATGCCGGCCACTTAAATGACATATGTGATTTTTAAAAGTTAGGATAAGTCGTATGTTACAGTAAATTTTAAAGGTAAGATTGTAATTAAGTATAATAAAATGTTTGTTTTATTAAGTTTTAAAAATTTTAATATTAAAATGCTGGGTTATCCAGGAGAAGAGCTCACTCTCTTATTCATCTGCATTTTTTTATCGAGGAAACGGAATGCCCAAGGGATTTTTTGAGTAAGATGGATTTGAAAGAAAACGTCAACAAACTTTGGAACAAATTTAATTAATGGAAATGAAAACTCTTTTGTACAATAAAAAAATGGTATTTTCAAAATGCAATTAATTTCCTTAAAAAAAAATTTTATAACTAGGTAAATAAAGTGGAAATTGCCCCCAAATTTTTACTCCCGGGGGTTTCGAGGTAGCTGAACACGAATAAGATATTATAAGTCCCTTTTAAGTACCTGGGGCGCGCTAGGGGTGGCGTAAAAGTCGTCTTCTGGAGTTTTACATAATTTCTCCTTTTATTTGATAATTTCTCCTTATATCACCCAAATTTTTTTACTCGGGGGGCTTCGGGTCCTAAACGAGTCTGACATTTACAAGAACCTAATACCTGGTGGGGTAAAAATGGTTAAAGGCGTCTTCTGGAGTTTGACAAATCCCCTTTTCAGCCCAATTTCTTTACCGCTTTTTTTTGTTGCTAAACAAAAATATGATAATGGGAAGGGGGTGGGGGAAACCCGGTGCGCGCTAAGAATGGTGTAAACGTCGTCTTCTGGAGTTTTACGACAAATTCTCGAATATCCCCCTTTCTTTACCCCCAGTTTTTTTTTGTTTTCTAAACACGAAACCCAATTTTTATTCTCGGGGGTTTTTTTGGTCGGTGGGGCTTGCAAAGACGGTGCGCCCCAAGAATGGGAAACGTCGTATTCCGGGACCCTTACATATCCTTTTCGGTGTCCCGGGTGGTTGGTATTAATGTCGTCTTCTGGAATTTGCGTAATTTGTTAAAAAATTAAAAAATTTTACTTTCTGCTTATAGTATTATTCATAAAATTTTTTAAAAAAATATTTTGGTATAAAAAAAAAAAAAAAAAATTAAAAATTTATTACGTATTAAAAATAATTCTTCATTCATTCAACAAAATTTGGGCGAAATTAAAAGGTTTGTCGTAAAACTCCAAAAAAAGAAACCCAAACCCCCCCCTTAGCTATCCTTTAAAAAAAAAAAAACTTTTTTTTGGTTAAAAATTTTCCCCCCTTTAAAAAAAGGCCCCTTTTCCATATCATATTTTTTGTTAATCCCGATAACCCCCAAATAACAAAACTGGGCTGATATTAAAGGATTTGTGGGAAAAATCCCGAAGACGACGTTTACACCATTCTGCCCACCAGGTCTCCCCCAGGCCCTTGCCCAAAGTCTATCCCTATTGCAACAACAAAAACCTCTCGGTAAAAAAATTGGGCTGGATTAAGAAGGATTTGTCGTAAAACTCCCGAAGACGACTTTTACGCCATCCTTGGGCGCAAGGGACCCCCTTTGATAATTTTATGATGGTGGTTGTTTTCATTATTTACCTAGTTATACATTTTTGTAATTGCAAACTTTTTTAAAAGCATTTTTGAAAATACCATTTTCTATTTACAAATCAGTTTTTTATTTCCCCTTAATTAAATTTTTCAAAGTTTTAGACGTTTATACAATCGAATGTAAAAAAATTAAATCCATCTTACTGCAAAAAATCCCCCCCTAAGGTCTATTTTTTGTAACCTCGACTTTTGGGGGGTTGGAAGTTTTAATTGGGGCCCATTTTTTTGGCCAAAAAAATAAAAAAAAAAAAGATATTGACATGTTTTTTTTTATTGTTCTATATTACAGTGCATTTACAAATCTTTTAAGAAAAATTCAAAATAAGAATCTGTGTTAATTTTTATTTTAAAGATAAAAAATTGGTATTTTTTAAGTTATTCGTCAATAAAATGCATCCATTTAAGTTTATCAAGTTCTAGTGGTTTGTTTTATATTCTACGACAAAAATTGCAAACATTTTTTTTAAAAAAAAATCAAATTATTCTATTTTCAATGAACATTAAGAAAATTTTCATCAAAAACAAAAAAAAAATAAATTTCAAGCCTTTTAAATTATTGAATATTTATTCAGTTATATTCTTCAACGCGCCAAAAAGTAGAAAATTTTGAAAAAAAATTTTAAGTCTGACCTGATGTGGTCAAACTGACTCCGGATTCGGATTCAGCGACCCCAAAAACATAAAGATACCATGGTCAAGTCTTTCGGACCTTCAACTTTTTTTTGTAGGCTGTGTAATTGTAACTTTCTACAATTCTAAACACATATCTGAAAAGTCTGTAATAATATTTTCAAATTTATTTTTTTTAATTTGCTCCAAGTAATTTATCGCCCAAATTTAAATTTTTTTTCAAAATATCTACTCACTCTGTATGACCTACTCACAAATATAAATTTTACCTAAAAAATTTGTGCCACCATAACATTAAAGACAATTTTGCTCAGGCCTGTCCTCGCGGTAGATAATTCACCATTAATCCAATGATACCGTGACGTCATAAATATGCTGGTACACCTTAAAATAAGGTTTTAATTTTTAACCGGCGTAATTACGCTGATGAGCAAGTCCAATGCGGATTGCGGCACTATAATTCATTATGCGATTTTTCTGGTTCTGCATAAAACGATTGCGGATGCGGCCGAACCCGTCCGGTTTTTTTAACATTTATTTTTTCTGCGATCATTTGTGAGTACTATTAATGTTTACAGAATTATTCATTAATAGCTCTTATTAATGCATAACCCAGCATTACGAACGCAGTGTGTATATTACACGAGAGGTTTCGGCGTATTTTCCCCCCTTTCATAACTTCGATTTGGTTCCACAAAAGTATAAATTAATTACTGTAACACGTGCAATTTTTTTGTTATAAGGAGAAAAAAGAGGAGACGACTAATTTTTACAATCTAATATATTTATTTACCATAAACATATAAAACATGTGGAATCCATGCAAAAACATTACTGAGGATTGGTTGTTATGTGAATAAAAATATAATTTCACGAGATTCTTCAGCGACAAAACATTTTTTTTCTTATGGTTTTGTACATTACCCTTTTTTTAAAAACCAACAGTAGTCGCTCAACAAGATGTGTTTCAGCGCCCTAGTATTTTGTTTCCATCGTCCCGTGTCCTGTAAAATCTCTCCTATTCTAGATATCTAAAGCCCTTATTTTTAAATCCAATAAAACTTCAGTTTTCACACTTGTTTTAGGAAATTTTTTCCTTAGGTAAAAGGAAACCACTACCTTCTTTGTCCATGGTTTAAAGGGTTTTTTTTAGCCCCAAATTAATAGGAAAGTTTTTTTTTCTTTTTTTAAAAACAAACCCCTTTTTTCTGTAGTGTTCTTTTGTTCCCTTTTGTCCCACAACAAAAAAAAGCAATACTTTGAAAACCCCCCTTTTGTCCTAGCAAAACCTATGACTTTTAAATCTAAGATATCCCACTGATACTGTTTTTTAAAACATTTAATATATTGCAAATTTCATGGGTTTTTTTTTTGACAATCTTTTCCCCTTTTCCCCAGGATCTTTTTTCCCATATTTTTTTATTCATTAAACCTTTAAATTTTTACAACAGACACATAGCCCCCCCTTTTTTTTTAAAAAAAAAACATTTTTCCGGTAAAGTAAAACCCCTTTTTTTTTTTTACAATTCCACTGTTGAAGGGGGGAAAAACCCAAAAAGGGGGTCCGATTTTGTTTTAACAATCATAAGTCACGTACCAAGTCATTTAATTCAGTCTGAGTTATAAAGTGAGGTAGTTGGTAAAAATTTGGGTCACAACTGGTGTTCTCAGAAAGTTTTGGATCAGATTCCAAAAAAAACTGGGAAACACGATACCAGGTTTAAAGGCGCTATCGGCAAGGGGGAAAATTTTTGGGCCCCTTTGGCGAAAAAAGGAAAAGGATACTCATTTTTTCTATGTTTTTTAAAATCCCTTCTTTTTAAAAGTGATAAAAAAATAGAATAAATTAAATGGTCGGGGGTTTTTTCCCCAAAACCATAGGAAAAACAAACGGCATAGAATTTTTTTTGCATACATCCACTACTAAATTTACGTGACAACTCACAAAAAAAACATGAGAAGCCCAACTTTTTTTTTAACCCCCAAATTTTGGGGCCCTTTTTAAAAAAATAAAAAAAAATTTTTTGACTACCTCAGATTTTATATCTAGCTTGTGACTTTTATTATCGTCCAAATATATAACAACACTTATCGGCTGGATATTTGCAACTTTGACGACTGAACTTGCCATTTTATATAAAATCGATTGACTTAAACACTTGAGTGTACTGTGAGACAGAAACCAAAAAAACTGAAAAAAACAAAAAAACTTTAAAAAGGTTCGTACAATACTGTAAAAAAAACCCCCCTCTGGGGCCTTGTTTTTTTTTCCCCGGGGGTCCAAAGGGGGGTAAATATGATTTAAATATCGCATTATAAAAAAAAAGCAGGCACCTACTTGAATATGAATGTGGGGGGGCCATTTTGTTCCAAAGATATACAAAAAAACCAAAATTTGAAAAATTTATTTTTTTTTTTTCAAAAAACCTTTTAAAAAATTTTCCCCCCTTTTTTTAAAATATTATTTTTTTTGGGGATTTGCCATTCAACGTTTTTTTCCGAAAATTTTTTTAACTTTTTTTTTTTTTTTTACGCCATAAAATTTTTTTTTCCCTTTTCCCCTTTTTTACTTAAGCTAATTACCGAACCAAAAAATCTGATATGCAAGTGTGAAAACCCCCTTTTAATTTTGGGTTTTTTCGAGGGAAACTAAAAAAAAAAAAACCCCCAATATGGCGTCCACAAAAAAAAATAAAGTTGATGAGGGTCAAAAATAAAATTAAACGTTGAATGGCAAACCCCAAAAAAAAAAAATTTTGGGTTTATTAATTTTAAAATCTTTAAAAAAATTGGGGGGGAAAAAAAAAAAATTTTTTTGAAAATTTTATTTTTTTCGTATATCTCTGGAACTAGGGGGGAAAAATTCACATTTTAAAGGCATTTTGTGGGGCAAGTAATGCGCTTTTTCCCCCCTTTAAATTTTAAACCCAAACCCCGTATTTCTTACGGTTTTTAAGATCCCCATGCATACACTGAATTTGTTACACCCTGTATAATACTTTAAAGAAAGCTGCGGGACTAATAACTGAACACATTTTTTTTAACGTGACTGGTTTTAAACCAATTTTAGTAAAATAATGTTGTATATGACCTCAACCCCTGTTAACCTAAAAAGTTACTTTCATTAAAATTGGAAATAAAAAAAAAATATGCGGTTACTTTTTCAAAAATGATAAAAATCCATTATTACGTTTAGCTCATTAATATAGGTAAAAAATTTTTTTTAAAAAAGTTTTTCATTTTTAAAAAAAAATTCCATTATAATTATAACAGGTTTCGCTGACAAAAAAAAAAAAAGGGGGAAAAAAAATCTTTTTTTTTTTTTAAAAAAAAATATCTTCCAAAATTTTTTTTAAAAATTTTTTTAAAATAACAAAAAAAATTTTAAAAAATTTAAGAAGAATTAATATGAAGTTCTACTTTCTTGGAAAAAAAACCGTCTTTTTTCTCTTTTTATAACAAATAAAAAAAAAATTAAGCTATTTTTTTGAAAAAGCCATTCAAGGCCCAACCAACGGGATTAGTTTTTTAAAAAATTTGGGAAAACCCCTGGCAACTGGTCTTCCTTTTTTGACATTTTCTAAAAAAATAAAAAAAAAGGGAAAAGCTAAAATTGAAATATTGCAACACTTTTTTTTTGTAATAAGTAAATAGGTGGGTATATCTTTTTATAAAAATAAAAAAAAAAATTAAAAAAAAATTTTCCCGTAAAAAATTTAAATTTTTTAAAAAAAAATTTTAAAAAATTTTAAATTTTGGGGGGGACAAACTACAAGTACAAAGTTTTTTAAAAAAATAATTAATTAAAAAAACTGTCTCTAAAATTTTTTTACTAGGTTTTACTAGGCACTCCTAAACATTTAACAAAAAAAAGGGAAAGATACTCAGACTTTACAATATATGGGGAAAACAAGATACATAATATGTATTTTTATTATAAATTTTATTTTTTTTATAAATTTTTTTTTAACTAGGTGCAGTTTGGGGTACCTAAAACTACAGGGAGTCGTTTTAAAAATAATATCCAACTAAAAGCGTTTCCCCGAATGGCTTTAGTAAATTTTCCCCTTTACCCATTTTCCCCCCCCCCCGGGAATTTTTTTAAAAAAGGGAACGCGCGCCAAAAGCCTTTAAATTTTTTTAGGTTTTTTTTTAATAGTTAAATGGGGAAAATTTTTTTTTAAAAAAAAAAGCCTAAAAATATACAATTTTTTGACTTTTTAGGTAGGTATATGTATATATTGTTTGTTAGGTATACTGAATTTTACCCCCCTTTTAAAACCCCATATTCTGTAGCCTGTAAAAATTAAAAACTTTAAAAATGTATTTTAATGGTTTTTTTAAATTTAGTTAATCCCCCACATTTTATATAAACATGTTTAGTTACGAAACAAAAGCGTATGCTCCTATAGGTAAGTTTATTTAAAAAAAAAATCCTTTTTTTGGGTGACAATTGAGATCTACCCCCCCCTTTTGATTTTTTGGACAACATTTTTATAACACAATGGTGTAAATACCCCCCTTTTTGAAGGCTTGAATAATTTTTATCACATCCCCAATGTTTTTTTAAAATGTTTTAAACCCCTTTATTTAATCGTACAAACACCCAAAACAAAAACACGGGCAACGAGACGAGAACCCCCCGTTTAAAATTTTCCCCCATACCCTTCATTTTGATCTATAATCACACAATTTTGACCGGGCAAACCGAGCACCCCCTTTTTTCCCCGGTGCCAACCCGGGGTACATCGGGGGGACTTTCTAAAAGGGGGTTTTCCCGAATTTAAAAAATTTTATATTTTTTTTATATTGCAAATATATTCTCAAATTGAGCAATCCAAATGTTTTAAATTGAACATACCCCCGCGTTTTTTAAATGATATTCTTTTTTTAATTTTTAAAAAGACCAGTTTTTTTTTTTAAAAAATAACTGAAATTCAAAAAAAAATTTATGTTATTTTAAACTGAAGAACAAAGAAGTTCAAAACAAAATCCAAAAATCTTAGTTTTTGACTGTTTTTTTTAAAATGAAAAAAAATATTTTGAGAATATGAAATAATTTTTTTAAAAAAAATTTTTAAATATTTCTTTTAAGGTGGCTTTCTTCAAAAAAAATCGGTAATCTCAATTTAAATAAATATAAATAAAAATATCTAAATATTTTTATTTGATAATATGTTTTTTTTTCAGGGTTTTCCCCTTTGGGGGTCAACTACCTGCCTTTTGGTTTTTTTTTTTACCCCGGGTTTTTTCCGGGGCACAAAAAATTAAAAAAAAACGGAGTTTTAAAACCCCTTGTTTTTTAAATTTGTTTTTTTATTGGTCTCCCACTTTTACTTTATGCATTTACCTGAATGCCATCCTACGAAATTGCAAAAGACAAGTTCGGACGCGCCCAGAAAATTCTCCAGGATAAGTTACAGAACAGGCCGCATTTCTGAAATATTTACGTTAATTGTGCTCATAGAAATATACACATGATAAAATGTAGTCGGCTCGCTAACTTCTCGTTGGTTGATTTATTTTATGTTGTTTGAAATTATTTATATTAAATAAAAATAAAACTTAACGATAAGCCCATCTGTTGTTTACTTTTACACTAGATCCGTTTTAAAAAAAAAAATTTTGGGAAACTTTTTTTTCACCCCAAATCTTTAGTCTGGTGAATGGGGGGAAAATTTTTAAAAAATTTTAAAAAATTTAAAAAAGGGAGTTTTATACAAAAAAGGGGGAAAAGGGCCACATCAATTTTTATTTTTATTTTCAATACAAATTCCGACTTAGATCTTAAAAATTTTACTTAGATTTCCCAAATTCCGGGGGTATATCTCGGTATTCTGACTTTTATCTTGGAATTCCGACTTGATCTTTTAAAATTTTCCCCCCCAAAAAAATTGGGGAAATTTTTTTTTTTATCTCGGAATTTGATTTTTATTTTTGGAAAATTTTAAATATCTCGAAATTCCGACTAAAAATTAAAATTGGTTTTTCGGGAAATTTTTTTCTTATATTTTTTGGGAAAATTTCCCCCCCAAAATCTCAAATTCCCACTTATATCTCGAAAATTTGACTTATATCTCAAATTTTCTAAAAATTTTGGGGGACCACTTAGATCGGGGGCCCACTTATGTCTCGGGAAAATTCCCCCTTTTTATCTCAATTTTATTAAAAAATTTTGGAAAATTGGGGGTTTTATCTCGGATTTCGACTTATATCTCGGGGGGTTTGACTTTAAAAATCAAATTCTGACTATAAAAAACCCCCGGGGAAATTTTTCTTATATCTCAAATTCCGGGTTTTAAAAAAATTGGGGAAAACCCAAAAAAATATTTTTAAATTTTACTTTTTATCTCAAATTCCCACTAAAATCTCAAATTTTACTTTTTCTTAATTTTTTACCATATCTCGGAAAAATTTTTTTTAAAATATTGGGGAAATTGACTTTTTTTCCGGGAAAAATTCCCCCCCTTTTTCTTGGGAAAATTTCCCCCCTTTTTTCTCAAAAATTTTACCCCCAAAAAAACCCCAAAATTTGACTAATATTTCCCAAAATTTTCCCGGGTTATTCTTTTTTAAATTTCCCCCCCAAAAAATTTTGGGAAATTTTCCCCTTAATATCTCGGGGGGTTTACTTTTAATTTTAAAATTCCCCCTTAAAAAATTTAATTTTTTTTGGGAAAATTTTTTTTTTAAAAATTTTGGGGTTTTTACTAAAATATTTGAATTCCAACCCAGATCCGGAAAAATTTTCCCCCCCTTTTATCTCGGGGAAATTTTTTTAACTAAAAAACAAAATATCGACTTATATCTTTAATTCCCCCCCTTTTTCTCCCGGGGAAATTTTTTTCTTTGTTTTCAAATTTCCCCAAAAAAGATCTCTAAAAAAATATTATAATAAATAAAAAAATTTTTTAAAAAAAATTGCTATTTTGTTGGGGAAAAAAAAAAAAATCTTAAAAAATATAAACCAATCAAAAATAATTTTTGTAACTTAAAAAAACCCCAAAAAAATTTTTTAAAAGGGTTTATTTTTGGATCCCCCAATAACCCCAAAAAAAAAAAAAAACTGGAAAAATTTTTTAAAAAAAAAAAAATTTTTGGGGGTTTTGCCTTTTAATAAAAAATTATATATTTTCCTTTTTTTTATTAAATAAATAAAAAAATTTGGGGAAAAACTAAATTTTTAAAAAAAATGGTTTTTTTAAAATTTTTTTGGGGTTTTCCTAGGGCCAAAAATTTTTTTTGGTTTTTATTTCTTTCTCGGGTTTTTAAAATTCCTTAAAAATTTATTATTATTGAAAAATTGGGGTTCAATCAGTTACAAACTTCAAAAACCCCTTTTTTTTAAAATTTTTAAAATTTTGGGGTTTTTTCCCCCCTAAAAATTTTCAGTGTTTGAAATTTTTTTTTTTACTTGTGTCCCAAAACCCATTTACATACCAAATTTTAAAAATTTTTCTTCCCTCGGAAGTGTCCCATAATTTTAAAATCTTAAGTCGAGTTCCTGAAATATAAATTTCCCCAAAAAGGGGCCCCTCCAAAAAAATTTTAAAAAAAATAATCCCCCAAAAAAATGTTTTAAATTTTAATTTTCAAAACAATTAAACTCAACTTCAAAAAAAAAGCAAATAAACACTTTAAAAAGTAAAAATTTCAATTAAAATAACCAAAATGCCTTTGGGGAAAGTATAAAGGTAATAATTTTTGCCGCCATTAACAGTTTTTTTCCCTAATTAATTCACTCAATTAATACAGAGTCTAAAAAAATCTCGGATAAGGCCTTAAAACATACCTTTCGGGTATTCCCTTTTTTTATACACCCCCCAAAATTTTAAATTTTGGGCTGGGGGGGGGTTTTCCCAGAGGGGAAAAACTCGTTACATTTTACTTTTAAATTTTTTTCAATGTGTGATACAGCTAGACTTTTAAAACTCCAAGTTTTTAAAAAAAATTGCAATAACACAAAAAACTTTCTTTATTTGGAAAATTTATACCCAACTTTTTTGGGTTTGTGATGTATCTCCAACCGTTTTAAAAGGGGATATCAAAAAATGTTTTTAAAAAACTACGATTTTATATACTACCCCCTTTTAAAAAACTTGGGGGTTTTTTTTTCGGTTAACAACCCTTTTTAAAATTTTTTGGAAATGGACACTAGGTTTGTTAAATACTTTTTGGTTTTTTACAATTTTCGCTTCTTTAAATTGATTTTCTTCAGTGGGTTTTTTTTGCATTTTTTTTTTCCCAAAACCCTTGTATGGGTTTTTGTTTTGATTATGCGTGTTGGGGAACCCTTTTAAATTTTTTTTGTTTTTTTGTTCTTTAACCCTTTTTAAAATGGTATCTTTGTTTCCCATTTACCTCACCACATTCACGGGGAAATTTGGGGGAGATACAGTTATTAATTGAATTGTTGTCCGGTCTCGTTTTGGACCAATTTTTAATGTGGTTTTTGGGGGGTTTAAAAGCCGGGTTTTATTATACTTATTGCCCATTCCGGATCTTTGTCGAAGTTCCTTTAATATGAAATTGTCATAAATATTTGGTCCCTTTAATTTTTGCCCCAAAAAAACAAAGCATCTGATTTTATTCTAGAAAAATTTTAAAAAAAAAAAAAAGAACAGAATGTATAATTACACAATATTATTTTAATTTTCAATAAAATTTTTTTTTCTTAAATTTTTTCCCAAAAAAATAAGCTAGGTTTTTAAATTTTTTAAAAAATTCCCCCTTTCTAAACCACTCAACTCTGTATCTCCCGGGAAAAACCCGGCCTTCCAAAACCCCTATTTATATGGACTTTTTTGTTTTTTTGGGTTTTGGTGTGGTTAGGTTTTAAAAATATTGACTTTTTTCCCCAAAATTCCCCCTTAAAAATAGAATCCCCTTTTAAACCCCCTTTTTTTTTTCCCCCTTTAATTTCATTAGAATTCTGATAAAAAAAATTTTTCCCGTTGACTCGATATTTGTATCCCCTGAAACCATAACATTGTCTAACCCTTCAAAAACGTTAAACAAATCTTTAAAACCCCAGCCCAAAAAAACAAAAAGCTACACTTTTAAAAATTATGAAGTTTTTTAAAAATAAAAGGAAATATTTTTTCCCCCAAAAACCTTTCCCAAAAAAGGGAACAGTAACAACATGTTTTTCTATGTCCCCCCTTAAATTCTGTAATTCATCTTGGGGGGCATCAAGATCCCCCCTTTTTGGGGGGTACTCAGTTAAAAACAAATAATGGTTTTTTACAGGCCACTGTCATCTAAAAAAAACCCCTTCAGAAAAAGGGCATACCTAACGGTCAAAGGAAAATGCGGGGGGGAAAAAGGAAGCAGAATCCCAAAATTTGAAATGCAATGCACTGGTCCCGGGGGGTCCCTTTTTAACATTAAGGGTTTTCTCTTTTTTTTGGGAAAAAATTAAAATGGTAAAATTAAAAATTTTCCCTTTTTTTTTTTTTAAAGGAAAATCAATTTCAGAATGGCCCTTTTTTTTTTTCTATTTAAAAAAAAAACCAAAACCGTTAAATACCCAAAGGTCTTTTTTTTAAAGATTGCTGCAAAATTTGCCTTTTTTTAAAAATTTGGGATGGGGCAGGTAAAAAAAATTATCGGACTAAAAATTCCCCCCTTTTCAAAAATATAACACATCAAGGAAAAATAAAAAGGTTTTAAAAAAAAAGCTAAAATCCTAGAATCGGAACTATGTTGACTTTTTTGTTATTAATATTTTTTCTAAATTTTTTTTTTTACATAATACAGTGTAACCTCGATATAACGAAATGGAAGGGACTTAGAAAATTTTCCCCAAGGGGAAATCCAAAAAATTTAAAAATTTTTTTATAATCCTGTGATAGCTTTAAATATTAGTAGCTTAATTTTATTAAAGTGAAAACTCCTTTGCCGTTTAGCACTTTTTTTGGGATTGATAAGACTAAACTGTCAGCCCGGGCTATGTAACCTCATGCAGTCAAAAAAAAAGCCAGTTACTAAAATAGGGCCAAATGTATAGTGTATTTGCTTTTTATGTCGATCCATTATCGTCTTGAATTTAAGTTTGCGATTGTTAGATTAGGGAAAGGGGTTAATATGGAATCTCGTCTTGGTAAAAGTTTCACTTCTGTCTTGTCGTCTTAAGAACACCCCCTAATTTTATTCTCAAAAAAATCACTTTAAAATTTTAGAAACAAAAATTTATCTTCATCAAAAAAAAAAACAAAAAAGAAATTTCAAAATGTAAGGGCAATGTTTTTATGATTTTTGATGAAATTTTACGAAAATGGTCTTCTTTTGTGATCATTTTTCCCCACTTCGCAAAATTTTGGGTTTAAAAATAATCCCTTCTGTGCTTGCCATTCGTAGCATTGTTGAGGAATTTGAAACTAATTTTACTCTTTACGATGTGAAAACCCCAGTAAGACGCCAAAATTTACACCCGTATAAGATTTTTTTGACACAAGAACTTAAGCCACTGGCCCCAAGGGGGAATTTTTAAACCCCTTAAAAGGATTGGGGACCCCAAAATTTTCCCCAAAAAAATTTTTTTAAAGGGCAATTTTTTTTTGTAAAACGAAAATTGTTTGCCTTTTTTTTTTAAAAAAACAATAAAAATTAAAAGCCCTTTGGGAAAACCCCCAAAAGAAAACCCCTTTTTTGGGTTTTTGGTTTTGAATTTCAAAATCTTTGGACCATTTTTTTAAAAAAGAAAAATTGTTAGTGAATTAACAATATTTCCTTTCAAATTTTTTAAAACCCAAATTTTTTTCAAAAATTAAAAATTGAAGGGTTTTTGGGGCCCACAAAAAAAACCAAAAGCAAAACCTATTAAACCGTGAAAAATGGAAGGGAAAATTTTTTGGTTTTTTAAAATAAAATTTTAAGAAATTTTAACTTTTTCCTTGGGAAAACCCCGAAGCGGGTTTTTGTCCCTTTTAAATTAACCCTTTTTTGGGGGGATTTAAAAATTAAAATTTTGAAACAGGAAAATTTAAAGCTTTTAAAATTGGGAAATTGAAGTGGGGATTGGGAAAATTTACCGGAAAAATTTAAAACACAAAGGTCTTTTTTAAAATTGGGTTTTTTTCCGAAAATTACCGGTACAGAAAAATTTTTAATGGTTAAAATCTAAAATTAAAAATAAATTTATAAATTTATTAAATTATTAAAAAATTTTATAATAAATATTTTAAAAATTTTTATTTAAATATATATATATATATATATATATATATATATATATATATATATATATATATATATATATATATATATATATATATATATATATATATATATATATATATATATATATATATATATATATATATATATATTATTATATATAGATAAGATATATGGGTTTTTTATACATTTTTTTTTACACAAAAAAAAAAAAAAACTGCCCGGAGTTTTTGTGCGCCCCCTTTTATGGCCGAAGATTCGAACGCAGCACCCCCAAAAAGTCCAATCCCCACAAAAAAATTATGGCTAGTTATGTATGTGGGTCAACCGGCAAGGTGTGCCTCGACTTAAATGTTCAAGTAATGGTCAAAAAAATCCCTTTTCCTTGTCCGTATGTAAATGACTGTAAGGTCTGTTAATGTGCCTCTAAGAAAAAGGGTGATAAATTTTGTCATTGTATTATTTTTAAATGACTGCATATTTAGCGTTTTTAAAGGTATTATGCCAAATTTTAATCTGACTCTTTTTTTGGTGGATGCAAAGGCGTGAGGTTGGGAAGGAAAAAAAAAAATCATGAAAATGGTTTGGGACGACTGTAATTGAAATTCTCGTTACTCTGGCTGAGATCTAAAGAAAGTTCGTTCTATCCGGGTTTTTAAAAAAAAAAAGTCTTGTTCAATGATGCGGTATAATTAGTCCTTTTGAAACACGGGGCTGGGTCCCCAATTTCTCCGCAAGTGAAGACTACCTTCAGGCTACCTTTTTTTGGGTCGCTGATTCCCAATTTTTTGGGGGTTTCCCCAGCTCTGAAATTCTGGCATCACCCCCAAAAATGCAAAAAAAAACCCCTTTTTTGGGTTTTTTTTTAAAAAAAATCTTATGAAAACTCATTGAAATTCCCTTTTGGTAACTAGAAAATACTCCCAGGGTGCGTTTTTTTGGGGCACTGATTGCGAATTTGGGGGTCCGAAAACCTTTGCATCACATACGTGACATCGGAACCCCAAAATTTGGAATTAGCGACCCAAAAAAAGAACCCCCCCAAAAATCTACTTGCAACGGAAAATTTGGGGACCCAGGACCCGCGTTTTGAATGGACTAAATACACGAATTCGTAAAAACAACTGGAAAAAAAAGGGCAAAGATCTTTACCGATTTTTTTTTTAAGGGGAATTTCCCCCGTATATGGAACCCCAAACGAAAATTAAAGTTTTTTTTTTTAAAACCACTTGGGAGTTACGTCTTTTATTACTTAGGATTATTTTTTTTGACGCTGATTCTGTACAGGGTATCCCATTTTCGACCCTTTTATAGAGTATATTCCCTATTTATTAGTGTTATCTAAAAGTTATATAGGTGTTATGTGCTCTGTTTGGGTCAAATTAAAATGGTATATTCTTTCTACTACAGATTTTGTTATTGTCTCAGTATTGGTTTTAGAAAGAAATTTACTGTTAAATTTAAAAAGAGTTTTCAGTTTAAAGGTAACTACAATATTAGCAACATATCTTCCCCTGATATCAGTGTTTTTATCGACACTAAACCATAATTTTTTTTCCTTCCAGATTGTGTCTATTTTTCAATATTTTTTTAAATAGCCCTTTTATCAACATAGTTTTGGGATTTTCAACATGTCGCTAATTTTAGATTGTTTTGACAAAAAAATTTCGAAATAAAAATTTTTGCACCAAACCCAACGAATTTTTTTTGCCAGTCAATAAGCCTGTTTTAAAAAAACCAAGCGTGGGTCAATCCGGTTTCTTTTTTTACAAAACCTTAAACTTATTGGGATTGGGGCGCCAAAAATCTTGTTCAGTTTAAGCCCCCAAAACAAAGGCAGGTTCTTTGGCTTACTTTTGAAAAACCCTGACACAAACACTTACACCCATAACCTCAGCAGCTTCAAAAAGCTTGGATTTTTTTTGAGAAAAAATTTTCCCCGTTAATTAACTCGTATGTTTCCCAAATCAGAAATTTTTAGAATATTGTTTCGTCTCTGGGGGAAAGGCGTTTCCAAATTCGTATCATCCTTGATTCCATTTTAAAAGAGCTGTTTGTCTTTTTAATGATCCTCCTTGCAGAACGCTTCCTTCTTTTTTTCCCCGACGGGGAGGGGAAAATGGATTTTTTTGGGTTTTTTCCTGCCCGATATGTTGGGAAATATAATTTCTAAAGCTACCAACAAAGCAACTCGAAGGCCCCTTTTTGCAACCTTTAATAGTCCAATTTAGGGCTCCGAACTTATTTCTTAGTTTTTTCATCCCCTAGACGGGAATCGCTACCCCCAGAAGTTTTCCCCTTTTCCAAAATTTTAAAAAAATTTAAGCTTAGAAAATCTCCTTTCTACACTTAAGTCACCCCCGGTACGTTAGTATTAAAACATCAGCCTTGGGGGACTGTCTCAAGATATAAAATACAAATAAAAAAGGGGTAGGGAAAAAAATTTTAACTTTCGTTAAATTTTTTTATGTTACCTTATGAGGTGAACAATTTTTTTACTTTTTTCAAATTATAAATTATAAAAATTGTACGAGCCTAAAAAAACAACCAGTCCCAATTATGGTGTTTAACTTTTTTTAAACCCCCACTGATTTCGATGATTTTTGCATACGGGGGGTGATTAAAAATTTTAAAGTGACGTTTTATTTTCCAGATATCGATTTTTAAATATGATAATTTAAAATTTAAAATATTTTTAAAACTTGCCCTTTTTTTTTACAAAATTGGTGATAAGTACACAAAACTATCATACAATGTTTAAATTTATTTAAAAAAAACGTTTTTTATTTTTTTATTAAGCCCTTTAAAAAAAAAAAATCCTAAAAATATCGCCCTTTAAATAGAAGGCTGTAAGTGGCGCCATCAATTTTTTTAATATTAAATCAGATAAAATAAAATCCAATATTACAAAATTATTTTAAAAATTCTATAATAGTTTTGTTTAATAACCAACAATGCTGTACAAAAATTTTAAAAAAATAGTAAAAGTATAGTTAGTTTAAATTTGACATTTGATGATGTCAACTTTATTCATGATAACAAGAATTATTGAAGTCCCAACCTGATCCACTGTTTATTGCGCACATTCCGCGGTGCCTGTTCCCCTATTTCCGGCGCCTGCACACCTGAACAATTTTGTTCTACAACATTAAACCTTAGCAGACACCCTGTATACATCTATCCGAAAACAGAGAAAGGCTCGGTTCATAATATTAAAATATAAATAACCAACAATTATGAATATCCTCCTAATTTATCCTAATTTTTCCCCGGGTGATTCCATATTTCTTTACAACAATCAACGGTTATTACAATTTATTATCAACGGCTTTTTTGCATCTGGGGAGGTCCCATTATCGAATTAGGTCCGTCGTACTAATAAACACCACAGTCACCCGACTTTATTATTATTAATAATAATTGCGTGTATAAGAAAATAATTTAAGTTTATGATAATAATACCAATCTCCGGTTAAGACTGTTAAGGAGGATGGATTTAATGAGACCGTGATTATTCAATCAAGAATCTCTGCTTAAGGTATTAATAATGCCTAAGGACGTCATCCTTGTAGTTAATTGTAAAATTAATGCCTATTTTTGGTGCTAGAGACATGTGGAATATATAAAAATCTCGTGGGGCGAAATCGGGGGAAAATGACGGACAATTATTGGTTATTGGAGAAACAGGGGCTAAATTATTGTAGCTTAATGTTATATTTTTCATTTTTTTATTAATTACCTAATAAGATTCATTTAAAAAGCCTAAAGTAATCATTCTAATAATTGTAGATGAACTAAAGGAAAAATAAAAGATTAAAAAACCCAAAAAAAAACACTTTTATGGAAATGTAAATGTAAATGTAATGGAAAGTAAATAAGCAAAACTGCAGGTTTTTTGGGGAACGAAAAAAACCTC
>JAHBCN010012536.1:0-26603 GCA_019359885.1 Listronotus oregonensis
AAATTTTAAATATAAAATAATATATATATATATATATATATATATATATATATATATATATATATATATATATATATATATATATATATATATATATATATATATATATATATATATATATATATATATATATATATATATATATATATATATATATAATATATATATATATATATATATATATATATATATATATATATATATTTGTTATCCATGATTTAAGTTATGGCTGAGCAAAATCATGAAATTTGGCACATTATAGTCTTGATGGCTAGAATCACGAAACCCAGTTTTAGTCAATTTGCCGGGACAAAATAAGCAAGAAAGTGTTTTTAAATTGCCGTCGGAAGGTCTACGATACATAGAAAATATTCGGCAAAATATTTCGATTAGTATGAAAGTTTTACTTGGCAATTTCGGAAAATGCAATTATATTTGTATGTTATTGTTATTGAATTATGTAAATGAATTTTTAATTATTAATTATTTTGTTATTAATTATTAATTATTAATTATTAATTAATTAATTATTAATATTTTTTTAATTATTAATTATTAATTATTATTATTAATTATTAATTATTAATTATATTATTAATTATTAATTATTAATTTTAAATTAATTATTAATTTTAATTTAAATAAATTTTAATTATTAATTATTAATTATTAATTATTAATTATTAATCTTAAATTAATTATATTTATTAAATTAATTTTAATTTATTAATAAATAATTAAATAAAAATCCTGGTACAGGCATACTTTTGAACTAAACTTTAAAAATATGCAAAAAAATATTTTTTGAAAATTCTAGACTAGAATATCCTCTTAATTTACACCAAACTGTGCAGACGATAAAAACACATGTGCAGGCACCTGTCATGCTTATCTGCCTCGCCAGACGTTCCAAGTCCACAAGAAACGGTCTGTTTTAGGGTTATCTAAGTTTTAATTAGTGCAGCATGCATACAATATTAGTACATAGTCTCAATTATAATTAGTAAATTAATGAACTTTTCTGTTATATCAGAATCTGATTTGTTATTTTTATTATCTTTAATTACGTGTTGTAATATAAACCTTAGAAATGTAAAAAATAATTGTCATATACTTGGATATAATTGGTGCAATTTTGGACTAATAACGTAGTTTGTAATTCACACGTGGATTATGGTCATAACTTACTAGTGTATACAAAAATATTTGGACTGGTACAACCCTTGGAACCATCCCTTCTCAACCCTCAAGTACCTTCACGAACCAAAACAAGATCGTCCTAGAGTCATAAAAAAGCCATACAAAAATAATTGGACAGGTACAACCTTCGGAACCACGCTTTATTAACCCCCAAGTACCTCCACAAGCCAAAAAATTCAAAATGAATCGATCTAACTCTAATACCAATTTTGTACGTTTGTCTTTGGGTCATAATAAAGCTAGAGAACAAAAATTTGGAGCGGTACTACCCTTGGAACCGGAGCTAGCAATTACTTTTAAAAAGTATTTCAGTTACAATTACCAATTACTAGCAGTTGTTGTTAAAAGTAATTCAAGTATCAATTAAAACCAAAAGTTATTGAATATTTTAGCAATTACTTTATTTAAATTACCACATATATTAAAGACAATACACTAAACAAAAAAAATTATACTAATATGCATCATACGCGCACTTTACACTATTCAAACTGCTTTCTTGGCAAGTTCAACATTAAATGACTTTAAAATAAAAATGTCTTTTTATCCTACCCAAAAAATCAACAGATTAAAAAAAAAGTATTAAAATGGTGGAGATAAACATCAATCGAACATACTAAATCGGAGCGGAGGCGGCGTTTGCCGGATTCAAAGCGGTCCGCCGTATTTTAAGATGCTCTTTCTGGCTGGCAAAATTCCGGCAGTTTACCCATGAAGAAAGGTAATTAAATTTTTCGCAGTAATTCAATTTTTTATTAGGCAATTAAATTAATTTTAGTAATTTAATTAGTTTATAAGTAACCGAATTACTTTCTAAGTAATTGAATTACTTGGGATTCATGAAAATCAATTACCAATTACGATTACATTATTCTATTAGTTGATAATCCAAATACAATTACCTTTTTCGCAAAGTAATTGAATTAAAGTAATCCAATTACTGCAAAGTAATTGAATATGATTTTTCAATTATTTTAATTCAATTATCGCTTGCTCGGAACTGCCCCTGTTTAAAAATAATTACATTTTTTTATGTCGCTTTAATTTTTTTAAAATTATCTTTTTATTTAATGTACTGTAACAAATTCCTATTCTTCTTGCAATAAACATGCAAATCCGATAACATAGACGATAGACGCCGTAATAGGGAAAATATGGTTATTACCTCGCATCATCTTTTCTTCCCATAACGGCTGCCTGAGCTCTATCAAAGCTTTTTCCCATCTTTTACATAACTAACCATATAGGAAACCGTAGAAAATCACCATGATGCAGGATGATTGTAGCGAATTACTGTAAGACATGGTAAATATTATTGCAAAATACGCACGAGGAATTATTTCGTTTAAATTCAACATGTGCTGGCCATAATTTAGTTGAAGAAAAATCATGCATATGTTGAGTTTTTTAATTCGTAAGAGCCAGATGTACAATAGAATTCCAAACAAAGAAACGTGAATAATTACTTCATTGATTTTATCGTGGGTTAAATTTGACTTATCGGACATGACGCCAATTTTGAGGATTTCCTAAAATGACTCGTTAGTACATGTATTGCCGGCAGTCAGCGTGAAAACCGTATTATTACAGTGTTTGACTAACTATTCAGTTATTAGGAATATAGCGTAATGATCATTTTTAATTCATTGTTTGCCTAAAAAATACGTACTTTTTCAAAAGATATTTTTCTAGAATGAAATTTTTACTGAATAAAAGTATAAGAAACTAGCATTTCGCCCGCATGGACTATGCGATTTTGTCGTGTGCGTCAACGAAGTCTGCCCCCAAGTATCTTGCCCTCTTTACACTTTGTACGTCACATCACATCACGCTCCCCGCGCTCCGTCTTTCGTCACACACTTTGCGGTGTAGCGCGATTGAACATTATTTTTGTATCGTTTTTCATTTGTTATCATTTTCTATAATATAAATGGCATTTGTGAATGAACTAATTATTATTTCTCATACAACTTTCATCCGTCTTTTTAACACCTTAGGGGATGAAGTTCCAAAAATACTACCATTTTCTGTTTTTCTGGGTAATTTAAAACCTAATCAAAACACCTACATTCACAACTTTCAAAATGACGATTTTGGTATACAAACTTTAATCTCAATTTTAACCATTACCACAAATGAATTTAATTAAAAAAAAATATATAACAGATCATTTTTAATCGTAATCAATACTTTTAAATCCAGATATGACGAAGTTCAGAAGCCTTATTTCCAACTCCCATATTAACAACTTCAAAATGTAACGGTTTTGGGATACACATTTTCATCCCCATCTTAAACTCCTAAGGGATGTAATTTTAAAAATGATAAAACAGATAATTTTTAATCGTAATTAATAACCTACATAAAAAGTTTCATACTTCTGAATCCAGAAATGACGAAGTTCCACACAAACTTTTACCCTCTTCCCATTCTACTCTTTTAGGAAGTTTTCTAAAATCCTTTCTTAGCCAAAGTCCTCTATTTAGAACTTCAAAAATATCAATTTTTCTGTACATATAACTTTCATCCCAATTTTAACCTCCCCAACAGATGTAATCTAAAAAATATTAAAACAGATAATTTTTAATCATAATCAAAAGCATAAGAACCAATTTTTATACTTTTAAGTCTAGAAATGTTCAATACAAATTTGTACCCCCATTTTCCCCCTCTAGGGTGTGAATGGGGGTGAATTCAATACAAACAAACAAACAATTAAATCATTCCTCTTTATAATACATGTTAGTATAGATAAAATCGTGGACAGAATTTTGTACCTTAGGTTAGGTTAAGTTTAAAGTGAGTGGACTTTTTACGCCCTTCACCACTACCGCTCGGTCTGTTCTGGCTCACACCTATTTATATTTCTCCCAATAGGATCAGACTGCCAATTAATCCGATATCAAACTGGGAGAGAGTTCTTACATCTCACCTTACTCGTGCCGCTACCGGACACAAACACAAGATGTGTTCTGGTGTCCCTGTCGCCTGGAAAGTATGACGAGCAGACGATTAGATCCATCCATGATCTCCTCTCCCGGTATAGTGACGTGAGTAGCTACCAGGTCCTTGTTACAGGAACCAGATGTTCCTTCTGAGGCCGTATCTCCAGCCATTCCCTATGAAAACGGATCTATCCGTTTTCTGTTTAGATCCAGGAAACCTCTTTCCTAAAAGCAGTTCTCCTTCTGTTTGGTACTTAGGGATCCCTTTTACATCGTTGTCGTTAAAGGCGCCTGTGACTTCAGGGCACATTTCAAACAGATTCACCCATTTTGGTCGGCGCAGCTTTGTCTGTGACCTTGGTGGCACCTTCGAAACGTTTATCCGTTTCGATCAACCACCTTTGTCACTTTTTTCCTATGAGTTCCGCCCGCTTTATGTTTGCACTAGGGAAATTAGTCCACCACAGCAGAGCCCCATTACGTCAGTGATGTATCTCAGAGACACATGAGGCCAGGATGTCGTTCATATCGCACAACCTTGTGCGTCTTAGTTCGAATCCGTTCCATACACTAGCAACTGGAGTTGCCGAAACCGGCAACTCTGGCTATGTTCAAGATCCTACTGGGCCAACCACAATCGACGTACGAACACAGCGGTGGATTTGGGCCTAGACTTAGAGGATCTTTGACAGGAACTGTGCCTTTTTGGTGGGATTAACGTTTCCGTTAAATTTCGTTGTCAAGGCATCTCTATATTACCATGACCAGTCGTCGTGGTTGTTTACTTTCGACGTCAATGGGCAGGAACGTTAAGTCGGTGCGAAACAGAAAAATGGATGACAGAAAATAATGCAGTTCAGTCACACACAAAGAAACAACACGTAATTCCGTTGCAAGTTTAATGGATTTCTCCTGCGAAAATGGTGAAAATATTTAATTGAAGTAATTACCATAAGCATTTAGTAGTTTAGCGCATTTTTTTCGCATATACGGAGATGTAGGAAGCATTCTAAAATGTTATGGGTGATATTACACTTTTGATCTGATACCATGTACAGCTGCGGGCAAAAAATTCCGGACAAACGATTTTTTATTATGTATTTTGAGCTTAGCTTGCCTAACCTATATCACATCAACTTTACCTGAAAGTTGTTGAAGTAACAAAAAATATTTGAAGAATAATTTTTACTAAAATAGACTTAACGAACTACAAAGAGCAAGATTAATTGAGATTATTTAAGAAGAGTAGCGCCATAACGCAAATATCCGAGGAAATTACCTTACCAAAAAGTACCGTTCAAGATTTAAAGCGAAAGTGACAAAATAGCGGCTCATTATATAGATTGTGGGGAAGTCGCAGGTAAAACATATTAAACAAAGAACAAGATAATAGACTGGTCACTTATTTGGAAAACCATCTATTCCAAACAGCGGTGGAAGCACATAGACAAGCAGAATTTCCTGAATCTGTTTGGGTAGCAAGGAAAGATCCAATTTAAGAAAACGTGCTGCTGTCAAGAAACCATTTTTAACGGCTGTTAACAAAGAACAGAAACTGGAATAATTTGCTTTGCAGTATTTACAGGAAGGGTTGAAGTTTTGGAAAATGTCGGTTTTACGGATGAGAAGACCTTTCAATCTTGTTATAATGGGCGAGTTAAAGTGTGCAGACCTTGAAACACAAGATTTGAAAAGAAGTATACCCAAATAGTTAAAGCAAGTGGTAAATTTTCAGTTAAAGTGTGGGGAGGGATATATGACTGCAAGAGGCCTTGCAACAACTGCCTTGTTTACATGGCAAGAAGACTTGCTGACTGGATGCGAGAAAATAATATAAATTTCTCTCAAGGAGTCCAGATGTCAATTCCATAGAAAATGTTTGGGGTCACATTGTCAAAACGATGAATAAGGCCAATGCATTTCGTCCACAAAATGCAAATGACCCATGAAACAAAATTGAGGAAACATGGAACAACTATAATGCACATCATATTCGAAGACTGATTGCATCCATGCCCAAGCGTTTAGAGGTGATTATCAAAAACGACACTGAAATAAAATATTAGTTTACAATATCCCTAATATGTTTATGTCTGAAAGTATCTCAAAGTGCGGAGGGTGATAAACTTCTCTGCACCTAGGCCTCAGTAGACCCGTTGTGCTTATGTCTTTTTGATGTTTTAATAGATTTTAAAACGAAATATGTAATATACCTATTAAACGGTCAATTTTTGTGGAAGAGTTTCTACTCTTCAATTTTATTAAATATTAATCTGTTCTTAGTATATTATATTAATCTTAATTTTATATGTTATCCGTTGACATTTATTTAGTATTTATTTTGTTTTTTGGTAAAAAAACGTTACTTATTTAAAATAATAATGTTTTTTACCAGTTCAATTGCTTAAGGCCTTAAAGGTAAAAACTCGCAATTTTAAAAATATAACAGAAAATTTTAACCTAAGTGTCCGGATTTTTTCGCCAGCAACTGTACTTACATATGTTTAATTACATTTTAATCATCTTCTCATAATGCAGATGTCAAACGTTTTCCTCGAATAAAAAAATACTCTGAAATAATTATCTTGTATATTTCCTTGGTAGAATCTGAACGAAAATAATTTAAATTGAGACAAAAGAGATTTGATATTAATTAAATATTTTCTTAATGGGACACCTTATTTATTGTTTGTGTTTTTGGACGCTCCTTTTTTTTTTGGTGCGATTCAAGAAAAAGGAGTTTGTATTTATTTTTAGTAACAACAAAATTATTTTAATTGTACAGGGTGTCCCAAATTCGAGCCTCATCATTCCAAACTCGGAAACCTGAAGAGATACGATTTACACACCGAAGTTTTCGGTCTTTTAGCTGCCATCATCAACTTTGTTTTTTTAAATACTATCCTGGATTTTTTTACTTTGGATTTTAATGCTTCTTCCTTGATATATATATATATATATATATATATATATATATATAAATTTTATATATATATATATAAAATTTTATATATATATATATAGAAAAAAAATATATATATATATATATATATATATATATATATATATATATATATATATATATATTTTTTATATATATATATATTGGTTACTTTTATCTCCAAATTGATGTCAAAGTCAAATTTCAAATAAAGCTATTAATTAAAAACGAATCTCGTATGATGCGGACTCGATTGGTGACACTCTTTGTTTTACTTTTACTTATCCCTTTTATTTTTCACGTTGAGCACCTCTACATAAATTAAAAAGTCTCCAATTTCCCTATGGATCAAATTTCAGCTTAACTTTTGTTTAGTTGTCCCTCGATGTATAAACGTGCAGTTCTGCAACAGCAAATTAATGTTCTTTGTAATAAGCATGTTTTATGTTTAGTCAGTTGCACAACAAAACAGGAGGGCCATGTGCACCTTTGTAGTACCCCGGTATAAGGTAGTATGACACATGCCTTCAGTGTTGCCGGATTAGTGTTGGAATCCTGAATATGGAAACTAGGGAAGTAATTCTCGACTATAAAGATAGTTATGCACTTTTCTTGGATACCTATGAAATTTATAGAAGCTAGAATAATGACCATCAACTATAATAAATAAAAAATTTATTTGGGAAAGGAAACGGTTTGGGTTCATTTGGGGAACCCCAAAAAAATTTGTTCCAATTTTTTTTTTTTTAAAAAAAAAAAAAAAAAATAAAAAAAATTTTTATTTTATTTTATTTTTTTTTTGGATACCTATAATTTTATAAAAGGTAGTTAATTTAATAGTCGTTTTTAAAAAAGTTTTTCTAGTTTAGTTCCCAATTTTTTTAAAAAAAAAAAAAGTAAAATTTTTTTTTTTTATTTTTTTTTTTGGATACCAAATTTTATAAAGCAAATTAACTAAATAGATACTGCTCCTTTAAAGAAAGCTAGTTTTAAAATTTTGGAACCGGAAATTTTTCCTTTTGTGTTAAAAAGAAACAAAAGATAAAATTGTTTTTTTATTTTTTTTTTTTTTGGAAAACTTTTGAATTTTAAAAAGAAAATTAATAAAAATTTTTTTGAAAAAAAAACAGTTTTAGATTTATGGAACCCAAAAGGAAATTGCCAATTTTTGTTTTTTTTTTTTTTTAAAAGAAAAAGCTAATTAACTAAATAATACTGCTTCATTAAAAAAAACTAGTTTCTGAGACATTTAACCAAGAAATTTTTCCCAAATTTTTTTTAAAAAAAAAAACAAAAATATAAAATTGTTATTTTTATTTTATCTTCTTTTTTTGGATACCTATGAATTTTATAGAAGCTAGATTACCTATAATAGATTCTGCTTTATTAGAAAAAAAGCTAGTTTTTGAGATTCATGTTTAAACCCAAAAATGTGTTCCAATTTTGTGTTAGAAAAGAAACAAACAGATAAAATTGTTATTTTTATTTTATCTTCTTTTTTTGTATACCTATAAATTTTATAGAAGCTAGATTACCTATAATAGATTCTGCTTTATTAGAAAAAAGCTAGTTTCTGAAATTCATGCTGGAACCCAAGAAACTGTGTTCCCAGAAAAGAAACAAACAGATAAAATTGTTTTTTTTATCTTTTTTTTTTTTGATACCTATAAATTTTATAGAAGCTAGATTACCTATTATAATACTGCTTTATTAGAAAAAAGCTAGTTTTTATGATTCATGTTTAAACCCAAAAAATGTGTTCCAATTTTGTGTTAGAAAAGAAATAAACAGATAAACTTGTTATTTTTATTTATTTATTTTTTTTTAATACATATGAATTTTATAGAAGCTAGATTAACTATAATAGATACTGCTCCATTTGAAAGAAAGCTAGTTTCTGAGATTTATGTTAAAACCCGAGAAAATTCATTCCATTTTTGTGGTAAAAAAAAAAAATAAACAGAAAAAGAAACAAAAAGATAAAATGGTTATGTTTGATTTATCTTTTTTTTGTGATACCTATAAATTTTATAGAAGCTAGATAAATAGTTATTAACTATAATAGATACTGCTCCATTTGATAGAAAGCTAGTTTCTAAGATTCGTGTTAGAACCCAAAGAAATGTATTTCAGTTTTGTGTAAAAAAGAAACAAACAGACATAATTGTTTTTTATCTTTCTTTTTTGGATACCTATGAATTTAATAAAAGCTATAAAAATGGTCATTAACTATAATAGATACTGCTCCATTTGTAAAAAAGCTAGTTTGTAAAATTCATGTTAGAACCCAAGGAAATTCGTTCCAGTTTTATGTTTAAAAAAAAAAAGAGACCTTTTTCTAGAAATTCAAACTTTAGAAAGGTAGCTTTTGGAATATATCTTGTTAAGGAGCATAGGTTGAGATCGATTGCTACGTCAAAGAAGAATTTTTGATCTTATCACTTAAAGACATAAGTATTTGTGGTGGGGTACTAATATTTTTTTTTTCAGTAAGGTCAAAAAATATCAATTAAAACGATTTTATTATTTTTTGTTTTTTCTTTTGTAAGAAAATCTGAGGAAAAACCTCGACAACCGGGCACGGTTCGCATGCAGCGCAAATTATCCGCCTTCCATTTGAAAAACAGCTGACGAATTCACTGGCCGCCAACCAGCAGTCTAGATTCGAACTCACACACGGTCCGTCGCTCGTTTCGGTACTTATTTAGCTTATTTTTACGATATTTCGCGTACTACTCGTACTATACATGGATGGTACTCCCACGATCTCATTAGCAGCCTTGATTTGTGAATTTTGACGCGAATATTTTGTTTTTGTTTACAAAACAATCGCCGTCGAATGGTTCCGCGATTGTTTGCTTTTAGATACGTCAAGGGAGGTCATGGATGGGCTTAGATTTGCTATACAGTAAGTTTTTTTTTACTGATGTAAAGAGTTTGTGCGAGAGAATACTTGTGGAACTCGCAAAGTACGGTTAAATTTATAGCAGTACCTACTATTTTACTTAACTTTTTGTATATTAACTGTATTTTATTTTGCACATAATTGGGACAATAGGTACTTGAATAACTAGTATCAAGTCATGCAAGCCTTGATATAAATTTGGCGTGAAGTTTTAAATTTTTTACCTATATACAGGGCCGTTTTTATCAATATTGGCGTCCTGGGGTATAAACCAATTAGTGCCCTAGGTGATTTTTTAATATTTCATTGCTGTTATAAATAAAATTATTTTGTTAAATGAAGTTCCCGTTGACCTACATTTTATTTTTAGTTAAAATACACGGAACTTAAGGATAACAAGAATAGTGATGGCAGGCAATCCCTGATAATTTTTTATGATAAAAAAATAAAAAAGAAATAGCAATATATTAATTTTTATTTTTGTTTTCTTTTGTCAATAAACTTAATTTTATTTGCACTATAATATAATATACAGGTGGTCCTAGAATAATCCCTCCCAATCTAATAGAAAACCTAAAAATATTATGATAACTTCCCATAAACTGTTTTCTTACGACCATCCCCTACGGAGATACAGGTACATAAAGGACGCCCCCGGAAATTGTTTTTGTTTAAATAACTTTTAAAATACTGGGCGTAAATTAATATTTTTTTAATATGATGGTTACTAGATAAGTCTTCTTAAAATGAACCCATTAAATCATATTTGGCTTATTTAGTTTGCCAGGGACGGACTAGCTCTGACACAATAATAGCATTTTTTTTATAAAGGCTCAACAATATTATTTTTGGATAGCTTTAAACTTAAACTAAAAAAAGGTATTCTTGATTGACATCGATAAATTCAACTGTATACGAGAAATTAAATATTATGGTTGGATTGGGGCGCAAAAAATCTTGTTCAGTTTAATGCCTGGAAAATACAGTTCCGAAATGCTTCGTTCTGAAAGTCTGCCAATCTTCGGCGTTACTTTGAGAATACCTAAACTGCACAAACACATTACATCCATAGCGTCGGCAGCTTCAAAAAGCTTGGATTCCTTTTTCGGGCCAGAAAGTATTTCTCTTCTTCCAATCTGTATACTCTTATGTATCCCAAATCAGACCCTTTAGAATATTGTTCTTATGTCTGGGGAATGGCTTTACAACACTTAGCATTCTGGACTCCATTCAAAGAAGAGCTGTTCTGTCTATTATGATCCCACGCTTGAGAAAGTGCTCTTCTTGCCCACCTCACTGTAGGTATTTTTTTACGGCTTCTGCTCAGAGAGGTTGACAGTATAATTCCTTCTCTGGCAGCTCCCAACAAAGCAACACGTAGTGCAACTTTTATGCATCCTTTTACAGTTCAGTTAGAGAGGCCCCGAACTTTCCGCTTTCTTCGTTCCTTAATCCCTAGAATGTCTAGACTATGGTTCCTGCTGCCCGCAGAAGTTTTTCCTTTTCCTTTCAATACTCAAATATTTAAGTCCCGTGTGAACAAACTCCCTTCCACAACATTTAAGACACCCACGGTACGTTAGTACTTAGGCATCAGCCTTCGTGGCTTTTGTACGGTTTTGGGTTATTAAGGTTCTAGGTATCTTTGTTTTAAGATGGTATGGTGGTTTGCTGTTTTTGACTTTCTGCTTCCTGTGCCGCTGTTTTAGAAACAAATGAGATCGTGGGATATATCGTTACAAAGGAAATTTTAAGTCCCCTATGACTGCTTACAGGTTAAGATAATTAAGTTGGGTTTGCTTCCGGTTTAACCGGAAAAAATATTTTATATCCGGTTAAAAAGCAAATTACCCTTTACAGTTTATATAAATATACATTCCGAATTTGAAAATGGTATATTTTTTAGCAATGAGAAAAAAATGAGTGCGATTCTTTCATTGACAGCCGATAAGCCATGCATATATACCTTTTGACAAAGGTTTTATGTTTGTGTTGGCTATAAATCAGTTGACTTGTAAAGCAAGAAAGACCACCCAACGTAGTAATCATTATTCATCTGCATAAGGCATTCGACACGGTATTCCAACAAAACTATACTACGACGTCAGCGTGTAATCTTAATGAATAAAAGAAAAACAAACAAAAGATGAATGCGTAAAAGCATGTACTTTGCATAAATTAAGAACTAAAAAAACAAACATTACTGGCTTGGCATGCGACTTGGCTTAGTCACGGCCACGGTTATTTAGAAATATATAGAGGTAATTTGGGATCCAAATTGTTATACATGATTACTTATAATAATAGAGAAAGGAGATGCGTAAAATTAGGCCTTTTTTGCCCATCATATTAATTTCTGAAAAATTTAAGTTTTAATTTGGCCATTTTATTATACAGTCGAACTTTAATAAGTCGGACTTCGATATCTCGAAATTTTGACAACTCGAACCAAATTCGTTGGGAAAAGCATCAATAGCGAACATTATGTGAAAACTTTTCTTGATAACTCGAATTTTTATAACTTAAATATCTTAATAACTCGAACGATTGGGCAACATGTTCGATAAGTAGAATTTTCCGGGAAGTCCTTAACTTCGCTTATTTTTAAAACAGCTCGTTTTAGAGTGTCACATGCAGGCAGTTGGATCAAGGTGTCATACAAAATTTAAAATGCCATTACCGGCGAAGGATTTAAAAAAAAACTGTAAAATGTTTCGAAGAAAATATGAAAATCAACATTACTTTGATGGATTATGTCGATAAAGTATCCAATGCATGAAATATTGATGTTAAGTCTGAGACCATTTCTAGTTGTCGGCTTTGGTCAGTATTCTAAATGGAAATAGGAGAATGACATCTTTTTGATTATCCTAAATGAATATAAAAAAAACAGTGACGAAAAAATGCAACCACAAAAGCAATATGAAGCTTATGTTGGTTTAAAACGCGCAGAAGGTGTTACGTTTAATGATTTTATCCATGTGGATGATTATATTGTTACTTCAGAGTTCCCCACAAATGAAATTTATAGATCTTTAGAGATTCACTCCAGAATCTGAACAGCCCAATAATCCAGATGACAGATGATGATTTTGAGGATGACATGCAACAACCACCTTTAAATGAGTCGGTGGCAAATTCGTTGTAAATTTTACGTTTGTATTTAAAAACGAATGAACACACAACGGATTTTTATGTACAATTTGTGTATCTAAATGATTCCATAATATACATAAATGTATTACGCTCCGACATTGAAAATTAACTTAGTTAATGCCTATTAGGTGCTTTGTTTAATAACTCGAAGTTTCAATAACTCGAAATTTTTTAATGTCAAGTCGTGGTTTGACTTATCGAAGTTTGACTGTATTTATGATAAGTTCAAGTAGAGATCGAACGCTGTAAGAACAACACCGATACGTCACGGTCTCATATGGCAAACCCGTATAAAACCGTGACGTATCGGTGTTATTCTAACAGCGTTCGATCTCTATCTTTATCAACATCTACAATGAATTGGTTAAAAAATTAGAATGGCAAGTACCAAAAAAAACACGTTTTTTGATATTTTATTTTTAAAAAATATATTTTGTGCTTTGTGCACTAACATAATTTTTTATCTTTAATTTTGCACTTAATAAGCTTATAAACTGTAAAATTATACCCTAAATTGATAAAACATTCAATTTATAAATACAAAATTCTTCAATAAAAATATTTTGAAGAAGAAAAAACATTAAAGTTATTCCAAAAAGTAATAGAAATAATATAAATAGTGAAAAAAATCAGGTTCAAAATTATGCAGATACTGTGTTTTAAAATAAGACAGTTAGAATTTTATTTGACTTTTTATTTAACATAAATCGGTACGGTTTAAGCAACAAAATAATTGGTAAATATGGTGTGTGCAACCTGTCCCCAAAAAAGGATCCAAAAGTCTCCCTTCTAACTATAGACCTATATCTCTTCTTTCTGTTGTTTGCAAAGTAATGGAAAAATTCATTAATTCCCAAATCTTAAAGTATCTGGAAAAACATAAGATCTTACATGATAGACAATATGGATTCCGTCACAGTAGATCCACAGCTGATCTTCTTTCCTTTGTCTCACACAACTGGAACAAGTCCCTTGAGTTTCTTGGTGAATCCCAGATCGTTGCTCTTGACATATCCAAAGCTTTTGATCAGGTCTGGCATGATGGGCTTCTTAACAAACTTCCTTCTTACGGTCTTCCTCCAAAGCTTTGCTCTTGGCTTTCCAGTTTCCTTTCTAATCGACGTATATCAGTTAGTGTAGATGGTCTTCCTCCCTTACTTAATGCTGGGTGCCCCAGGCTCAGTGCTGCACCGCTGTTTCTTCTACACATTAACATTTTCTCTTCACAATCAATCCCATTCAAGTTTTGCTGACGATAGTACCCTCCACTCTATTCAATTTCTTAAGCCACCGTGTAATTCGTTTGAAAACAAGCGCAGGTCAATGCAGATATCTCTTTCACAGACCTCAAATTTATCTTGGTTGCGCCAAAAATCGTGTTCAGTTTAATGCCTCAAACACAGTCATTTCCTGTACACTTTGAGAAAACAACGCAGCAAGCTATCCCTTACAGCTTTTTGGAGGGGCCCAAAATTCTGCAGAGCCACAAAGAGTCGTTTAATTCTAGTCGGCGTTACTTTTGAGAATAACCTCAACTAGCACAAACACATTTCATCCATAGCTTCGGCAGCTTCAAAAAGATTGGATTCCTCTTCCGAGCCAGAAAATATTTTCTTCTTCCAATCTGTACACTCTGTATCCCAAATCAAACCCTCTTTAGAATATTGTTCTCATGTCGGGATGGGTCCTACAACATAGCATTCTGACTCCATTCAAAGAGCCGTTCGTCTTATTAATGATCCACTACAGAAGGCTTCTCTTCTTGCCCATCGTCGAGCTGTAGGGATCTGTCGCTCTTCTATAGGTATTTTCACGGCTTCTGCTCAGAGGAATTGGCCAGTATAATTCCTTCTCTGGCAGCTCCCAACAGAGCAACACGTTGTGCAACTTTTATGCATCCTTTTACAGTTCAGTTAGCCCCGAACTTCCCGCTTTCTTCGTTCCTTTATTTCTAGAGTGTCAAGACTATGGAACCTGCTGCCCGCAGAAGTTTTTCCTTCTCCTCCCAATCTCCAAAAATTTAAGTCCCGTGTGAACAAACTCCCTCTCACCACACTGAAGACACCCACGGTACGTTAGTACTTAGGCATCAGCCTTCGTGGACTGTCCCAAGATAAAAAAAATGTAAAAAAATAACCAATAATATTGACATAATAATTTCCGTCAGTCTTGGGGAAGCATCCCATGCTTTTAATTTTCACGGGAATTTTTCTGATTATACAAAGAGCCTCTTGAATTTCGGGCAGTATTTTTGAAAGGTGTAAAGCGGTCCAAATATATATAAAAAACAAAAATATCCATATAATACCGGGTTAAGTCCTGGGGGAGGGGGCGTCCGATGTTTTTAATTTTCACGAAGAACTTCCTGGATGTACAAGAAAGACCCCTCAATTTGCTCAGAATTTTTTAAAGGTATTCTAACGCTTTTCTAAAAAAAAATTTAAAAACGTTATATCTCGAACAAATCAACCAATTTTGTCATGTTTGGAAGCGATGGATGATTTTTTTTTGAGATCGGACTGTACAGCCGTTTCAAAGTTATTAAAAAAGATATTTTTGGGATTTCTCAAAATCCACCGGTCGGAATCGTTTCAAATAGCATAGAACATCTAAGTTTGGTGAAGCCCTTTTCGATACAAATGCCTAAGCTGAGGTAATTTAGTGGGCTTAATTGGAGGCACGAGCGCAAGGGACTTCACAGCGACATCCAGTGCGCTCACCCTCACTCGCCTACGGCAACAAAAAATGTGTGACGCTATAAAACTTCTTCCATACGATAAAGAAATTTCGGTGATGGGACGGCATTTTCTTCAGTGCCCAGGGGCGGTGCTAAGGTTAAATTCGGTCCTATGCGTCAGGCCGGCCTAGATATGGTCCTGTTGTATGACCCAGAATCATTATTTGCCAGGCCCTATTGACGAGATCTGTAAAACGCGCTTGGAAAGGAATAACAGCAAAAAAAAACGATTTTTTTAAATTGATCTTCATCAAACAAAGGACGCTTTGAGTAAATAAACCGGCTTTGCTCAGTATCGTCAGTAGTTGTCGATAATCCATTTTATTTAGTTAAAACACCGGGAGGAATATCGTATCCCGTTCAAGTTCGACAACCCCATTTGTCCCGCTTTGTGCCGCGGCTGTCTGGCGTTGCGGAGTGGTTTACAGGTGGCCGACCAGACGAAGCAGCTCTTTAGTCGCGGTTTCCAAGAGGTTATCGTCTCTTCTTCGGAGGTTCGCGACCTATGGGCGATGCAAGCAATATGGGTATATTGTTACTTTTAGAATTTCATTTGTGAAAAGATCGCTTGTTTATTTTGTAACATTCTATTATTTATGGACTATTTTTTTAATTTACGGCAGATTCTCTGTGTCCATATATCGTCGCTTCAGAATAGTTTTTTATTTTCCCAATTATATTTCAGACGTTATAAATCACTAAAAGTAGGAAAAGTTAACTTTTCCGCTTAGGCCGCAATTCTGCTATGGCTCAATCAAACGTAGGGATAATTTAGATAAATTCAGAGCCCTCAGTTCTAGTCGGTCATTATTAGTTCTGGTTAGTTAAAGCGGCCTTTTATTTTCCTCAGTTATATTTCACACGTGATAAATCACTAAAAGTAGGAAAAGTAAACTTTTCCGTTTAGGTAGATAGTTAAAACATATAATATTAAATTATTTTAATATCACTATTATCCAAATATATACAGGGTGTCCCAGAATATGTAGGCAATCTCTCGGAATCTAATAGAAAACGTAAAAATATTATGACAAGTTCCCATAAACTTTGTTCCTATGACCCTCCCATACGGAGATACAGGTACATAACGGACGCCCCTGGAAATCGTCTTTGTTTAAATAACTTTTAAAATACTAGGCGTAAATTAATATTTTCTTAATATAATGGTTAATAAATAAGTTTTCTTAAAATAAACCCATTAAATCATATTTGGCTTATTTATTTTGCCAGGGACGGACTAGCTCTGACACAATAAAAACAATTTTTTAACACCCTGTATGATAAAGGCTCAAAAATATTATTTTTGGCTAGCTTTAACCTTAAACTAAAAAAAGATATTCTTGATTGACATCGATAAAATCAACTGTTTACGAGAAATAAAATATCATGGTTGGTAATTTTTTTACATTATACAGGGCGTTTTCTAATTGTACGTCAATATTTAGGGAAGCAACTTTGGGTCCATTTTAAGAAGAAAACCTCCTATGAACGTATGTACAAAAAGTCTTAACTTTTGAGATACAGGGTGGTAAAATATTTAAAAATAAATCATTTATTATTAATATCTGTAATACCACTTTAGATATCTTGATGAAATTTGCCGTAAATTTACTATGTATCAAGAAGTATTTTTAAGTGTACCACATTTTTTTTATTTTCACCAGTGACGTTCGTACAGAATTTGAGCTGCCTATTTTGGCAAATAAAAAAAAATGTGGCACACTAAAAATGCTTCTTGATACATAGTACATGTATGCCAAATTTCATTAAAATATGTAAAGTGGTATTACAGATATTAATAATAAATAATTTATTTTTTAAAATTTTACCACCCTGTATCTTAAAAGTTAAGACGTTTAGGACATACCTTTATATAAAGTTTTCTTCTTAAAATGGACCCAAAAATTGCTTTCCTAAACATTGACATACAATTAGAAAACATCCTGTATAACGTAAAAAAAATACCAACCAACGATGTCAATCAAGAATACCTTTTTTTTAGTTTAAAGTTCAAGCTATCCAAAAATAATATTATTGAGCCTTTATTATACAGGGTTTTAAAAAAATTGCTATTATTGTGTCAGAGCTAGTCCGTCTCTGGCAAACTAAATAAGCCAAATATGATTTAATGGGTTCATTTTAAAAGACTTATCTAGTAACCATCATATACCAATAAGGGCAAAATGGCTCTAATGGCTACCAAAAGAGCTGTGGGGAAGAATTGGGGATTTCAGCCACGCATAGTACACTGGTTGTACACTGCTGTGGTAAGACCCATGATAACCTACGGTTCAACTATCTGGTGGCCAAAAATAGAACAGAGAAAAGCAGAGCTGGAGTTATCCAAACTCCAGCGACTAGCATGTCTCTGTATAACGGGAGCTATTAGAAGCACTCCAACTGCAGCCATGGAAACCCTACTAAGCCTCCCCCCTCTTGGTATAATTATTAAGGCGGAGGCGAGGATTGGGGCATACAGGCTGAAATGTAACGGCAACTGGTGCTCTGGGCCTGCCCTAGGACACACCAGAATAACGAGCAGTATCACAAACCCAATATTTGAGATGAGCAGTGATACAATGCCAAAACGGATATATACACACAGACCATACAAAACCCAGCTTACCTGGGGCGGTAGTGAGCGATCTCCTGGTCAGTCTCGGAATTTGGTTTGGTATACCGATGGATCCAACACTGACAATGGAGCCGGCCAGGAATACATGGTATGACCCCAGGTTTAATGCTTATGCTTCCTGGGGAAATATGCCACTATTTTCCAGGCGGAAATATATGCCATTGAACTTTGTCTGCGAGAGAACTTGAGGAGGAGATATAAGGGCAGGGACATTACTATCTTCTCTGATAGTCAAGCGGCCATAAAAGCTTTGGCATCCCAACAAGTCAACTCAAGGTTGGTTTGGAACTGTCTGCAATGCCTCCTAAACCTGGCTAACCACAACAAAGTTACACTTTCCTGGGTGCCAGGACACAGGGAATACAGGGCAATGAAAATGCAGACTCCTGGCCAGGCGAGGCATCCGCAGCAATGTTTGTGGGTCCTGAACCTGTTTTTGGAATACCAAAAGCCTCGGTTCGTGGCTACATGACTCGGTGGATTCAAACACAACATCAGTCATACTGGAACCACATTCCAAGGCAAAATCACAGTAAATCAATGTTGGACTCACCATCGAAAGCATTGACAAGTGAATTACTAAAACTAAATAGGAATCAGATTAGAATAGTGACAGGATTAATAACCGGACACTGCACCCTAAGAAAACATATGCACACTATGGGCATCTATAGAGAAGAACCCATTTGCAGACTATGTGACGAAGAGGAAGAGACAGCCTCTCACATCATATATGAGTGCCCTGCACTTACATACTGGAGAACAAATCAAAACCTCATGGTGGACACTAACCACCAGGAGGCTGGAGACCAGAAAAGAACAGTAAAAGGGCTACTACACCTGTCTAAGGTGTCAAACCTTTTTAACTGAAACAAATACACAAGAGATACAACAAGCCCTGTAGGCTGCAGTGTCGAGGCGGACAAAACCTCAACTTGTGTATTTACTTTATCAATCAATCAATCAATCAACCATCATATTAAAAAAATATTAAATTATGCCTAGTACCTGTATCTCCGTAGGGAAGGCTCGTAGGAAAAAAGTTTATAGGAACTTGTCACAATATTTTTGGGTTTTCTGTTAGATTCCGAGAGATTGTCCATATATTTTGGGGCACCCAGTATTTTATACTATTGCATTTTATATGTAAGCAATAAATATTTTAATATATAGGTATAAAATTGGTTTTAATTCATTTTACCATATTTTATGAACCATCAAAGGCAGGAACCTGCCTCAGTTTTTGGTGTACGAAACGAGGTGTTAAAAACTGAATATAAATAATTTTTTGTACGAAATAAGAATATTTGGGGAAATTTTTGTGGTGTACAAAACAAGAATTTTTCTGTTTTGCAATGCAATAGGTTGGGTAAAAACAGTTTCACATTTTGTTACTGTAACCATTCCACATTTTTAGGACTATAAACATACCCAAAGAGAATTAAAAAATATGTAAAGGAACGTTTTAAAATATACAATTTTTGGGGTCAAATACTAACTTCCTAGTGCATATCATCGCTCTTGTGGTCCTTTGTTATTATTCTTTTATACCGAATAACGGATCAAGCGCCGGAATGTCATTCCGTTATCGAATAAATACATTTTAAAACTGATTAACAATTCAAAATAATACTTTCTACGATGATCACATCTCAGGCACGAGCGATAAATATCGTTTTATTTAGAGAGATTGCAACATTATTATAACTAATTTAAGTGCAATAATAAATCTTAATCTTAAAATTGATTTAATCATAGTAAAAACACAAAAAAGGGCCTTCCAAAAACCTCGGCTTTTCAATGTACTAAGATCCAAAATTACATCAAGTTTTGTACTGAGACAGTACAGATCAGTAAAAAACTCGCGAAGTCAAAAAAGATCTTGGTCTTATTGTAGATCTCAGCACATTAAAAGGCCCAGATTTTTGGATAGGAACTTGGTCGTATATTACATATGTGTTTTTGGTATGTTCTCTTCTTGTTTAGTTCAGTGTATAGAATAAAATTCTGCCTGGATTTTTAATTCTAAAATAGTTATGACTTCAGAAATTCAAGACTTATTAGATTGCAAATTTCTAAATATGCGATATTACCACTTTTTTTCAGGGCGTTCCGAGTAAAAATGTGTAGTTTTCAGAATGTTTTCTTTACTTGTAACTTTAAGCCTACTTACATACCAAATTTCAAGCTTCTACTACGAATTTACATACATTATATGATACCTTTTTGTGGAAAGATAATGAAGTTTTTGTAGGGGAAACATACGCTGCAACCTTTCATGTAATATCCACTTTGCCTGTGTCTGGCCGGGATGCGTATTGACATTGTCTCCTATGGTACGGCGCAATCTTATAACTAATTATGTCAAACAACGACAAAATAAAGACATGTGATATCTCACTACACCCCCGCCCTCCCTCCTTGTGATATTTCGTGATTTTTGTCTAACCCCTCCCCCCTTACGAGCCTTACGTGATTAATGGACGCCCCCTATAGTGTTTAGAAAAACATAAATAATTTTACGAAATTTGGGATTTAACGATAAAATTCAACAAAAAAAAACGAAAAGAAAAAACAAATAGAGCATTTACTTTTGAAAGTTTTCAATTTTCCCCAGTTCCTCTTGAGCATTTAAAAATTTTGGGAATGGGAACCATGTCTCACCTTTAGATAAAACAAATTTAAAAATCCTAGAGCTGCCACTGAGTAGTAACCAGTTAGTTCTGTTTACTACTAACTAAAACTAAGAACTAGTTTTGGTTAGTTCTGGTTAGTAGTAACCAGAAAAAAACAAAAAGAGGAGGCACTTATCGGCCAACGAACTGCTACAAAAAGGCTAGGAAATAATACTGCCGCATCTCTGCAAAATTTTCAGAGCATGCATTGCCTGGGGCTACATACCAAAAATAATGCAAAAGGCTACAGTAGTCTACCTGCCAAAGATAGGCAGAATTTTAGACCAAACGCCTAAGTCATATAGACCTATAAGTCTATCCTCGTTCCTGCTCAAAACGCTGGAAAAAATTCTGGATAGATACATAAGGGATAATATACTATCACTATAGCCTTTAAGTAACCGCCAGTATGCCTATCAATCAGGAAAGTCTACGGACTCCGCTCTGGATGATCTAAGCAGACTCCTGACAAAGTCAATCGATGACAAAGAAGGCCCTCCAATCAAAGCCGATCATATCTGGTATACAGATGGGTCCAAGACCAACAAGGGAGTAGGAGCTGGCATCTATGGAGACAAGCCTAGAGAAAAGATAACCTTAAGTCTTGGTCAGCACGCCACGGTTTTCCAAGCGGAAATCGCAGCAATAATGCATTATGCCGTGCTGATTAAAGAAAAAGGAAGTAAAGGAAAAAACATCGTCATTTACTCAGACAGCCAAGCGGCCCTGAAGGCCATCAGTTCACCAAAAGTTAATTCCAAACTAGTGGGGGACTGTAAACAGGCCCTGGATAAAGTCGGCTTGCAAACAAACTTTCGGTAGCTTGGGTAACCAGGCCACGAGGGCACCAGGTAACGAAGAGGCCGACGACCTGCCAAAGAGGGATCAGCCATGGAAATAGATAGGCCCTGAGCCATTCTGTGAAATCTCGGCAGGCCTCCTTAAAGCATCTATAAGAGCTGGGTAGACAGAGAGTTTCAAAGCTGGTGGTTACAAACACCAGGACAACTACGCAAAGCAGTTCATTAATACCTGCTCTGCCAAGTTTACCTCGGACCTACTGAGCCACAGCCGTAAGGGCGTAAGGATAACGGTAGGTCAACTAACAGGATATTGCAAACTCAACAAGCACCTGGAAAGAATAGGCCTGGTGGAGGATAGCCTGTGTAGGTTCTGCCAGGAGGCTGAAGAAACAGCCGTACATGTGTGGTGCCACTGTGAAGCACTATGTAGGCTTAGGTTTACTAGGCTTAGTGAGGAAAAGCCAAAACCGGCAAGATATATGGAGTGGCCAGTGTCAAGACTCTGGAGTCTAGTTAAGAAGACGGGCCTGGACAAGGTACTCTAAAGAACGATAGGAGAAACCACAATAAATCTGGCAAGGTTGCAGTGGTGGAGGTCATTTTTGCCATCTCCGCACAAATAATCTAATCTAATCTAATCTATCGGCCAACGTAAATAAATATTACAAAGTATTACAAAAAAATAATAAATTAAGGTATCAGAACATTTAAAATTTGATTTTTATAGTAGATAAAACCCCTCAGAACGGGGAAATTTCTTGCATCAAATGCTACTACATTCAGACGCTTCAATATTCAGCACATGGTTTCCTAACGCAGGAGAGATTCGTGATTTGGCATACATTTTTAAAGGTTGCGTCGTGCTATAGGAGACAATGCCAATACACGGACGGGACTAGGCCTGGGTAAATAAGGAAAACTGCACAAATCAGTTTTTAAACGTTGATTATTAAGACTTATTTGGTTGTGACTAATATTAAAGACCGGGTTTTCCAGTATACAAGTACATTAAAATATCATTTTGTTAAGATTTTTGGGAATAACAACGGAAGTACCCATTTGTGTTAAGTATACGACGTTGTTTATTTCGCAAGCGAGTTTTTTTTAGATAATTGAAACAATCTGTTTAAGATGCTAAGTCACGTAGGTTAATACAGTTTATAATAAAATCCTATGAAATACGCAACATATGTATAAAATGAAGTAATATGTTAAATTAGTAGATGAATGTAACAGTTTTTAGGAATAGCACTACATCTGCAAATGTTACGGTGATGAATTAACGTCAGATAGTTTAGGTTGGATCAACTACAATTATTTTAAACAGTGTATTAATAGTCAAATCAAATCAAAATATGCTTTATTGTTAAAGAAAAAAAATTCTTGTTAACAAAGGTAGAAAAAAAAGTATTAATAAACATTGGTAAATACAGAAGGAATATAAAAAATAATAAAAAACAAACAAATTCTATAAAATACAAGATTACAAAGAAAATGGTAAATGTTATACATATATAAAATGTCTTTTAATATAAAACAATTAAGAAAAATAAACATCACATGCACCCTAAATATAACTTAACATACTAAAAAAAATAAACAAAACAGTCAAAATTCAAAGACACTCATGTGCCCCACTTTGTACTGTTTTATCCGTTGAATGTTAAGTGGCAAAGCATTTAACATCTTCTTACTATCATAAAATATTGTTTTTTTGGTTAAAGCTGTTGAAGGAATTGACAAATTAATATTAAATTTACTGCGAGTATTGATCAATAAAGTGGCATGAATCTGTTCTGATTATTTTTTGTGCATTAGACAAATAGACTTCAAAATAAACAAGCTTGCCACAGTAAGAATTTCTTCAGACTTGAAAAAAGGACTGCATGAGTCTCGGGATTTAAGATTATATAAATACCTAATTGCGCGTTTCTGCAAAAAAAGACAGTGGTAAACTTTCTCCTGACAGTTCTAATCGCAAAACAGCCGGAAGACAATCTTGTACATAAATTATTAATGTGGCTGTTAAACTTTAATTTACTGTCTACATACAACCCCAGGAATCTGTTCTCAATTAGTGATGAGCAAAGCAAGACCAAGACCAAGACCGGGCTAGCCCTTTGGGCTTGGTCTTGCAATCTGGTCTTGGTCTTGGTCTTGGTCTTGGTCTTGCTGCAAGAGTCTTGCTGGTCTTGCTTTTTTTTTTGGTAGTAATAATTTAAACTAAGCAATCTTAAATAAAATATATATTTTTTTAATACTTACAAATAAATAAAGATGGAAACTATATTTTTTGCTTTAAAATTTTAAAATATACCAATTTTAACCTTACATGTACATTTAAATTATTTGATTAAAAAGGATATTATCACTAAAATGAAAGCGCTTCATTTTAGTGATAGGAAATATTTAAATTTTCTTTGAAGAAGCATATAAAATTACAATACTGAGTACTCTGAGGGCAGAAAAAAAACTTTTAATTTCAACTAGATGTGAAATTTCCATGAAAATGATTCTGATATGTAAACATTGGTTTCTAATTAAAAAAAAGGTATTTAGGAAGCTTTTCAGTTCAAATAAAATTTCTATGTTCAAATTAGTCAAACATTTGCCGTACAAAGTTTGTACAAATACTTTATAAACATTCTGCATATACAAGGTGGCTCGATAGTGCGACAAAGATCGATATATCCGAAACCGTTCATAATGGTAACTGAATATACAAAAATTATAGAAAAAGGGCGTAAAATGTAAAATTATTTTCTTTTCAGAATTTTCCAAAAAATCCATTACCACTCAAGAAAACTTCCTTATTTTTATCTTTTAACCTAAAAAGAAAAATTATAGCAAAAAAATTCATTTAAAAAAATCGCTTCCTATTTATGCTGGAAATTCTTGAACTGTCATATAGGTACAATGTCGACGTAGATGGTTTTATATATCATTTTCGGTTTTTGATAAAAATGACGTCATCATTATACTTTTGGCATTGTTTTGCTTTCCGTCTAAACCGGAAGTGAAATTTAAAATTGTAAAAAATTTAAAAAGTATTCCAACATAAAATGACAAATATATTTTTTTATTAAACCATCACTTTTACATTTATATCTTAGTTTAAAGGAGCAATCTAATGATCCACTTCTTACAGTGTGGCACAAAAATAATGTTTTCCTGGATTTTGGAAATTTTTGATCAGTAAGTGGCATCCCTAGATACCTAATTTAAAAAAAAAAAACATTAGGAATAGGTAAGTAATTTTCAGCTTCTTCTTTTGTACTCTTAGTTTTCTCTGTCGTAAACGGTTTTAGATATCGGCTTTGTCGGACCATTGAGTCACAATCTTATTATTTTTAAACATGTTACTGAATCTACTAGTTATCGTTTTTAGATAATTTTATTAAAAAACAAGTGATCTTAATTATTATTTTATTAAAAAAAAACCCGTTCTCATAAAAAAAATCGCCTTTTTAGGCAGTTCTCGACACATTTTTTTTTCTGTCTGTTTAAATACCTCTGTATATTGAATATAAAAATTGAATATTATAATTAAAAAAAAAAATGACAAAAGTGCAAAAGGGCTTAGGGCGGTCTTGGGCTTGCGTAGTCTTGCATCCCTCGGTCTTGGGCTTGGTCTTGTATCCCCCGGGCTTTGGGCTTGGTCTTGGGAAGACCAAGACCAAACAAATTTCTCATATTCTCAATGAGTCTCAAAGGTTATTAATGACCTTTCCATCCGGAAAATTTTCCAAATCCCTTTGAAATTCAGAATGTTAGTCTTAGGGTATTAAAAAAAACAAAAGTCACACCAAAAATTAACTAAGTGGGGACTAATCATCTCATTCAAAAATTTTTTTTCCCAAATTTTTTCCCGCGAAGTGATTTTCCTATTCGAGTAGTTCAAAAGTGGCACTATTTTCTCCCAAAAGATGTTCCCCAATTAGTACTTTTCCGCAAGTGTGGAAAAATAAAACTACTGTAATTGTAGACTATTTGGTGCAACATTTGAAGCCGTTGCCAATTTTAGTTAATTCCCTTCTTTCATAACAACAAAAAAAAAAGTGTTTTTTAAATTACAAATTTTATTTCAAAAAAGGATATCTCGAATAAAATATTGGACATGGACAAATACCCTTATAAGTTAGGGCAAGATTGGCTTTTTTACAAAATTTAGGAAAACCAGAGTTAATAGTTAACAAGACTGGAGTCCTTTTTGGTATGGGGAACATAGCCCAGCTGAATTGTTTCGGTAATTTACTGACATATTTTAAAGAATCTTGAGAAGAAAGGCTTACAAGGTAATCTGGGCAACTAAGGGCAGTAATTACTGATACTTGGTATTAAGAAAAATATGTCTTAAAATTAAACTTTGATTGGGAACCCATGGGAAGTAGGTGAGTTTTAGGATAAGGTTGGGGAAAGAGTTACTGATTGCATCGATATTCAACATTGATAGTGTCATATACACAGCCGGATTTATATTTTTTATTTCATCGACGTTTTTATAAATTCAATTTCGGAACCACCTTCAAATAAACAACCGGCCACCTGGCAATATTCCTTTGATATTAACCTAAAGCACCATATCCAATGTTCATTTGACAACACG